>JANHFT010002729.1:322225-333667 GCA_032467955.1 Pseudoxenodon macrops | reverse complement strand
ACAGAGACAGAGACAGAGACAGAGACAGAGACAGAGACAGAGACAGATAGTGTTAGCATTTGTTAAATGTAATTGCCCTCTCTCTCATTGTCTCTCTGGAGCTATTCTAGGCATCTTACAACAGTAAAAATGGGGAAATGAAAAGAAATAAAGGTAACAGTAGCAAAACAATGAAAGAAACAATGAAAGCACAGCAAGATGAGGTTAAAAGTTGGATGGGGGGAGGGCGGTTGCTATCCATCTAGTAGATACCTCCAGTGCAGAGATGGGTTCCTACTGGTTCCATCCGGTTCTATAGAACCAGTAGTAACTCCGTGATGATGTCACGGAGCCCATTCCATCGGTGTCTCCATGGGCACCGCCATCTTGGATTTTGCTTCTGCGCGTGCGCAGAAGTTAAAATTGATTTAATTTTTGATTGCTGCACGCACAAGCAGCGCAACCCTGAGCGAATCGACAACTAAAATATTCACAACCCACTCCTGCTCCAGTGTAATGACTGCATCTCAAACCAAAGACTGACAACAATTAGCCTTTATAAAATATCCCCTGAGAAATCCAATAGACTCCAATAAATAAATAAATAAATAAATCTTGTTTTAAGATAATAATGCAAACATGTAATGCTGGTTTTATGATGATTATAATAATAATAATAAATGCATTTAGAGTTCCTTAAAACCTGAGGGTGTTTCTACTCCAAATTTCTTGGATCATCTTCGTGTGTACTTTAGCCTAGTTGTTTAAATTGTCAATGAAATGTAAGCTTGGTCTCTAAAAATACTTTCTCTAACACATTCAAACCTGTAGGGGGTTTCTGAGGCAGCCAACACATCTGCTCCTTACAAAAAGAGTAACAAATGCTTAATATAATTCCATTCAGATCTTTTTGGCAAATCATATTCTCTGGGGGGGGAAATGTAAGAGTTTTTCTGCCTCAATCTATGAAAATTCTGACGGTATCTTAGCGAAAGGCGTGTTAGAGAATTTTGTCTCTCGGTATAAAGCCGTGATGGCGACCCTATGGCACGCGTGCCCCAGGTGGCAAACGGAGCCATACCTGAGGGCACGTGAGGCGTTGCCCTATGTCAGCTTCAGCGCACATGTATGCTGATTTCCAGTCTTCCAGAGGGCGGGGGAGGCCATTTTCACCCTCCCCAGACTTGAGGAAAGCCTCCAGAGCCTGTGGATGGTGAAAAACCGGACCCAATGGGCCTACCGGAAGTTCGGAAATGAACTGCCAGTAGGCCTATTTTTCACCATCCACAGGCTCTGGAAGCTTTCCTCAAGCCTGGGAAGGTCCAAAATACCAGAAGTCCAGAGACTTCAGTGAGGACTGCGTGCATGTGCGGGGGAAGCAGTGCAGGGTGGTGGTGGTTGTGCGCGCATGCGCGGGGGGAGGGCATTGCATTATGGGTGTGGGCGCCCGTGTGTGTGTGTGCCCTTTTGGCACCTGAGCAAAAAAAGGTTCGCCATCACTGGTACAAAGAGTTGAAGTACCTATAGGGAAGACTGCATGGCTAAAATATGGGAGGTGGTCCATACTCAACGTCCTCTCATTCAGTGACCATTATTATGGTGTTGAACAAGGGGGACTTAGAAACAGTCCTAATTTTTGTAGCCGGTGCACTGTCCCCCAAGGTTGTGTGATCACAGTCTGAGTGCTCAGTGTCCAGTTCACAATTACAATGATCACACTATCTCACAGTTACAGAATTACAATTTTCACGGCTGGCTTCCAACAAGCTAAGTCAAAGTGAGGAAACCTTCAAGAGGTTGGAAATGGTGATGCGACATTGCCCTTAACAAGACTGAAATGGTTTTCCATGGGAAGAAAACTATCAAAGTAATCAATTTAACCGGAAAGGAATGAATTGAGGGCCAATCATTCAGTACGTTCAAATGAATACACAGTGGATTTCAGTGTTAGATTTTTGCAGTTCGGACAGTCCTAAATAAATAGAAAAAAGGAAGACATATTTTGGGCAAATTTGACATACTCACCCCCACCACAGGTCACTGAGCAATCTGACTGCACCATCACCCATGAGTAGATGTGTCTTTTGGTAAATATTTTGTTCTCATTATTCACCTTAGATAAGGTATACCTCCACAAAATGCCAGGATTTTTCCCTTGTAACAGCACCTAATCATCATAAGAGGGAGGGAAAAAATGATGGAGCAGCCATAACATCAGAAGGCAATTCATTACACCGTTTAGTTGTTCCCACTGATAGCAAATTTCTTCTTAATTCTGGTTGGATCTCTCTTGAATGAGCTTTGTGTCTTCGCCTGCAGTTGGGTTCCTATTGAACTTTCATCCTAGGAATTTGGTACAAATAAAAAAAAAGGAAACACAGCCTATGGCTTGGCTTTGCCCACTCACTCCCTGCTCATAAAGGCAGTACAACCTGCTCATTTTGTGGACTAACCACACCTGTCTTTTTTCATAATGATTGTGTAATTAGACAGGTGTCAATTATGAACACATTAGACAACTAATAGGAGGCAGGGGTCTACCCATTGTCAGTTGTGGCTTTTCCTGGAGAGAGGCTCTGGTATCCGTAAAACTGCCTTCTGATTAGATTACTGCAATAAACTCTATAGGGAGCTACAGCAGACAACTACGGTATTTTCCTGTCAATGAAAATTGTGATCTCATTATCTTGAGATTTCATTATTATTATTATTATAGGGAGTGTTATACGTCCCTGCTTTGGAGTGAGATCCCTTTTTATTCAATGTTGTTGATCCTCAATGATACAGAAGAACTGAAGGAAACAAGTGATAAAAATAACTTTGAAATTAATGCATCAAGAGTGCTTAATGATATGCATTGATGCAACAGATTTTTAAAAAGGCACGTAAAGCATCAACAAGAAGATTCTGCAAAAGACATTTTTGAACATAATCTAAATGCAAATAATGGAAGATTTTGTAAAAACAGTCACTTTAAATTAGGGACAAGTCTCTTTGTCATCTCTTTCACATATGTACATTCATAATTCTTGTTTCCATTATTCATGAACAAATTGGCAAAAAAAATTCCACTAAATCTTAGGTAAAGGTTCGCATGTAAGTATAATTTATTTGCATTGTATTTTTCTTTTTAATTTCTTTATAAAACCATAGGATTTAGCTACTTCCTTGAGAAAAAATAAAAGCTATAATATCAGTATTTGAATATTCAAGCTTCCCATTTGATTAATCTGTGCAAGGTTAAAGTGTGAATTCCAATTATGTCTTTGTTTTGAAGATGGATTTAATGGACAGAAATATGGTACACGGCCAATATCAACTGGACTAAATCTGCGGAGGAATATAGAATGCAAAAGAGAAGGAAACGTTTCATGGGAGAAAAATAAAAATCAAGATTAATTTAACATTTTTAAAGTCAAGACATTCAGACTTGAAAAATCTATATGGAAGAGGAGGTGGAGATCACACGTGGGGGGGGAAACGATCTAAAACAAAGTCAATTGTTACTCCAAAAAGAGAGAGACGCTGAACATATAACATCTGAGTAATTTGCTGTTGACTACTTGTACAACAAACTGTGTGGTTTGGGATGGGAAAAGGAAAAAGGAAAATTGGAAGAATAATACGTTTTCCAGTTCTAGTTAGCCAGTTTCTATTTCAGTCCATGAATTCTGGGAGAACTCCAACATGGAGATTCATGACCTAGCCCAGCAGTATACTGTATATCCATTCAGAAAAAAACTAATAGCTTGGCTTTCTGATTAATTGCAAGACCCAGAATTGAGAAATCAGGCAGATGTAATGTAGCATACGAGGGTTTTTTATTATTATTATTATTATTATTATTAAAAAAAGAAATGCTTCTCATCCAACCTTTTAAGGGGCTAGTCTATGTGATGATACAGACTACAAAACATTCAAAAGTGGTCGATTATGAATTACATTTCCAGATTGTGAAATATAGATTTAGATGATATAAAGACAGATGCTGATGTAGATTAAATAGAAATAGAAATAGGAAGTTTGGTGCAGTGGTTAAGGTACCACAGAGGTGGGTTGCTTCCGGTTCATTAGAACCGGTAGTGGAAATTCCCCCCCCTTGCCGAACCGGCAGTGACGGCTGGCTGGACACGCCTCCGAACCGGTCCTCCGGCTTGAATTCAGTGTGCATGCGCAGATGATTTTAACCTGGGAGCAATGGGAGTACACGCGTGAGCGTAGCCAGCACACGCAAAGCATGCACTTCCGGCACGATTATGAACCGGTAGGGAAACTAAGTGGAACCCACCTTTGAGGTACAAGGTTAAAAACCTAGTCCCATTTTAGCTATAAAGTCAACTGGGAAACCTTAAGCCAGTCACTTTCTCTCAGTCCTAGGAAGGAGGCAATGGCAAACCACTTCTGAAATCTTGCCAGTAAAACTGCAGGGACTTTCTGAGTTACCAGGAGTCCACATTATCATCACAAAAAGATTGACAGATATTGATATTTCTATAGATAATTTGATTCAATAAGATAGTGCTTTTTCTTTTTTTTTAATGAGAAGCATCCTGGCTATCTCAGTGGCTTTTAATATAATCTATTTTTAAAGTCAAGACTAGGGGTTGTGGTTCTGTCATGGTTTTACTCCTATTACTCAAATAGTAGCATACCGAAGGGCAGCAATCCTAGGGGACCACTTCAGTATCAAAGTTTGAATTGGACTAGAAGATTTCCAACTCTGTTATTCTATTGTTCTATTATTTAATGTCTTAGTGTGACTGCTGGGAGCAACAGGAATTGTACAGGGCTGGGTCAAAACTTTATGTGGATGACGTTCAACTAGATTTCTCTTTTTATCTTCATCCAAAGTACCCGTTTCCCTGATTGGCACCGTCTGATACTAGATTGCAATCAAAATGAAATCTAACCAATTAAAATCTAATCCAGACATCTAAGTATTTGGTGAAGGGAGTTCAGGATCTGAGATCCTGTGCTGTTCCTGAACACTCAGAACAGGGGTGATGGCCAAGAACATTTATGAACATCTGTAGATGATTCCCAACTACACCCAGCCTCTAAAGGCTAACTCTTTTCCTTACATTGTTTACTCCCTATTTAGATTTGTAGGAGACTCCTCATTGAGGTCCCTTTAATTTGCAGTGGGTACAAAATGTGGCAGGAAAGCCTCTGTCGGGGGTCTCCTGGTAGGAGTAGCTAACATTTAATTTGGCTAGCAAATGCATCAGGAAATCTATATTGTTTTCTTTGGGTTCTGATGTATTTGCTGGTTCTATTGTTTAAGGGCTTCCCTTCAAGTTCAGAGCACGGGGATATAACTGAGCAAAATCAAATCACAGCAGTTTAAAAAAAATAGAAAATTAACTTGGAGATTGTCACAGAAACAGATGACCAGACCCTTATAAAAACCAATTATATATATGTAAATTACTTACTTACTTACTTTATATATATTAACTTATTACTTACTTACTTACTTACTTATTTATTTAGTCTTCTAGCTTGTCAAGAAGACATAGAAAAGCCCAGTGGCAGCTATGGATAGTTTGCATGGCTATGAAACAAATATTTATCCTGAATGATCATGAAACTACAAAGCACATCATGTCCATGCTCCTTTGTTTAGACAGAACTACCATCGAGCTGCCTTCTCTACGGAAGTGAGTTCCTCCAGAATACCTCACGCTAACGCTGGGCATACGTCTTGCATGTTGCCATTCGCGGTGACACGAGCATACATTTGCTTTTGGACTATTTACGGAAGGAGAAGAGGATTTCAGTGAAGATGTTCAGGCTTGGAACATAGTGTTCTTGTACTTCTTTACTGACCAAGTGCCCAAAGGCAAGAAAGGAAAATAGGCTGCCTTTCATTATACAAGCATCTCTCCAGGGTTCTGAAGCCTCCTTGGCTTCCCAGGAATCCATGAAACCCCAAAAGGGAAGTCATCCACAGAAATCTATTCCCAAAGACCTTTTGTTTTTTTCCAGATTCCGAATTGTGGGTGATCTGAGATATTTCAGAGGGAAGACGCGTCCCAGGAAAAAAAATATCCCAACAGCAATCCTTCACAACAAAGCAGCTTACAGGGGGAGGAATAGCCAAGAGAAATGCAAATTCCAAATTAGAAGAAGTAAGTTTAGAAACGGAAGCTTCTTTCTCAGGAGGAAAAGAAGAAGAAAAAGAAAAAGAAGAGGCTTCTGTCGATTTGCAAGGTCGATTTCATCACAGCGTTAGATAAAACAGCTCTGGCTACAAGACTGTGAAGTGTTCACGTTCCAAAGCCAATCCCCTTTCTAGGTAACGCAATACCCAAGGTTAGCAAATACTGCCGTGTGACGAAAAATGACAACTTTGGAAAAGCTTCCAAGCACTACCATCTAACTTACCTGGAGAGGTTCCAGGTAGAAACATCCCAAGCCAACTGGCATTAGTTCTTAAATCTACAGCTGGCAAACAACCTCCTTAAACATTTCCAGGTTTTCTCCATAACTATTTAATGTCTACCTTTAATACATCAACCACCTGACTTCAGGCACAATGCTCAACAGCTCTAACCGCAGGGCTTTATACATTCAAAAACCACAGACTTCGCAGAATAAGAATTTGCCAAAACCTGTTCATAAGAATACATCTTTTGCTCGGGGCTTCAGGAAGCTTAGACAATGGGCAAACTTAAATCTCTTACCAATAGAATATTTGTAGCTCAGAGGGGTCCTTGATGCCCTCTAAGATCTCCGAAATCTCTTAATTATATACTTTTTTTCCCCTTTTCCTGCCAATTTTGATTTGATTTGATTTGAGACTTCAGGCCATAAATATCCTTGACCAAATAGCTATCTATTTCTTTCCTTTTTTCAGTATTTACCAAGGTACAAATAGTTATGTACATTGGCAAGCCAGTTGAGCAATTCTTTTAACACGTATGTCAACACTTTCTTTAGTATGTCAACCTCTCTTAGAGATTTTAGTGAGAATTATGCAGCTGGGTCTGACCTGCCAGTCATTTCATTGAAGATACATCATGAATTCATGTTCTGAGATTTGCTGCACCAGCAAATATAGAATTAAACTATAGAGCAATTATGGGCATGAAGAATAATTTTTCACAGCCCACAAACAAAGCCACTGAATGAGAGATATAGGAGAACTATAGACAGGTTGGAACACATTTAAGGAAGGGAGAAAAGGAAGAAAGGAAGCTGAAAGCAATGAACATGTTATGAGTTTTGCCCAAACTGATTTTGGTGCAGTTTCTGAACAATTCAAAGTAGGAGAATCGGTTTGCAAAGTGAGTAGAGAAAGGTATAATATGTATCCGTAAGGTTACTCAGACCTCATCAAAAAGAGTGGAACACAGTTTCTCAGAGTTGCATTATGAGGTTGAACCCCTAAATGTTTATTTCCCAAAAAAATATATATCAGTTTTCCTCTAATGCATACCTAGGTTACTAGAAGGTAAGGGAGTCACATAAAAAAAATATGGGCATGCAAAGTTGAAATTATACGTATGCACCAGGGGTGGGGCTGCTGGGGGTTCACAGGGGTTCGGGAGAACCTCTAGTTAAGATTCTGTGCAGTTCAGAGAACCCAAATCTCACTCCTGGCTTGCCCTGCCCATCCCCGCTTGGGCCATTTTGGATGCAGGTAAGTGCAGTGCAGGGTAAGTGCACGCGGAGTCTTAGGGAGGGAGAAAAACAGACCTACCGGAAGTTCGGAAACGGTTCGTTTCCAGCCTCCAGAGCTTGGGGAGGCCATTTTTGCCCTCTGGGAGGCTCGAGGAAAGTCTCCGGAGCCCGAGGAGGGCAAAAATGTCCACCCCCGCTATGGTGCAGGCCACACCCACCATGGACACGCCCACCCAGCAACCAGGCAGAGAACCCCATGCTAATATTTTTTTAAGCCGACCCCGGGTTTGCATTCTTCCTTACTGATGGCTGGTGGGACAGAGGGTTTTTGATTGCTGCGCACGCGTGTTTGAGGCGCGACCCTAAGCGAACCGGCAGCAAAAAAAAGAACCCGAACTCACCCCTGCATGAAATGCATTTCTCACCCTGCCTTACTTTATAAGCACCATGTGGTAAATATACTTGTTTAAGGCATGGAGCATATCTAACCTCTGTCACTGAATCAGCACATTTTTTACCCCTTACAATGAATTTACATCTGTGTCTCATAAATAGGCTTCCGTTCTGACCAAAGCAGATTCTCTTTAAGGAAAATCGAAACTAATTTGTCAACCAGAAGCTAACAATAAAATTAGAGCTTTGAAAGCCCACATTGCACTTCACTCCGTAATTGCTAAACTATCAAAAAAACGTCCTTCTACCAGGTTCCCTTCTTCCCTGTCGACAAGAGGGGAAGCCATCGGAATGATTTATTGGTTTTAATTAGCCAAACCTTTCCCAGTTTGAAAGTAAATTCTTCTTTCTGTTGAATGATTGCCACTTTAAGCATTCCATCCATCTCTTACAGGTTACAGTAGAGAAAGCAACTTATTTTATGGTGGGTTTTGTAATTTCCTTGTTCAACGGTGGACAGGTTTTGGAAGCTGTGATGCACCTATTAATTCTGTGAGATGTCATAATCTTTAAAACAAAACAAAAACTTTAGTTGCTTCTGCATATGGTAGCAACATCCAGAAAGATAGAAGCAGATGGTTTCATTAAATCAGCCTTATTCTTACCTCTACAGTGCCTGCAGAAACGGAGTATTCAGTATAAAGAAATATGATATAGGTTAATAATACCATATGGCTCAAAAGAGGCTCTGACATAAATTTCATTTCCATAATTCTTTCTCTGATTGTGTTTCTCATCTAAAGCAGTCTGCTCAATTCAGTTGCCTTTATTATCTTTTCTTCTTTCTAAGATGTTAATTTTGAAGGCTGGATTGTTAATACGAACAATAATAACTTCCTGTCCAGCCAGCCTCTAGCCCACAATTTTTAGAACAAGTACTAAAAATTAAAACCAAATGACCTTAAATTACCTCCACCAGAATCTCTCCCCCCCCCAAAAAAAAGAACCCACTTAACTGGATTGCAATAATAATAAAAATAGTCCGCATGTCTTCACTTAAGAAGACACAACTGTATTACCAAAACCATATGCCAAAGACTGGTATTACTTACATTGCCAGATTATAGCTGCTCTAATTTAGCACATATCCATGACACGACTTCTATTTTCTCCTCCACTCATAATCATGGATTTTAGAGTTTTGGAAAGAAGCTATAAACTAATATTGTCTACTTGTTTGCATCTTTAGGAATGATGGGCAAGAAAATTGTTTCCTGGGTTTGTTGATTGTTATTTACATCCAAATTTTCCTCCGTGGGATGAAGGTGGTTTGCATGGGAAGTCTTTCCTAATTTGTCCCCCCTCCCCAACACAACAACCCTGGGAGGTAAGTTAATTTTTCCAGTGTTGGATGCTTCCCAGGTCTCCTATGCTTTGATTAACCCCACAGCAAAATATCACAGGAGAAGCTCTACCATCAGCCTCTGTCTGATTAGCAAACTACAGCAGCCTTGGAGGTCATAGGATGAAAACGACAGAAAACTACACCAGTGCTCTTTAGTGCTTTCACATGATAATTGGCTTGATTGGTTTTTATGACGTTTTATTTGCTCAACCTACAAGCTCCTCCAATTATCCAAATGGCTCTCGGTGACATGCAACGTATGAAAATGCTCAGACAAGTAGAAAGAAATTAATAGACAGCAACCACAATAGACCGTCATGTTTATTATTTCATGAGAAGGGCCAAGAAACAAAATCTCAGGGTCAGTGCAGGTTCAGAAAGCTCCTTGACCCAAATTGTAAGACTTGCAAAGCACGTTCTTCTTCTTTTTTTCAATCTGATAAGCAGAAGATAACAACCACTTTTTTGATGCTTAAACTGATATATCTGAAATGTAGAGATTTCAGATATATCAGTTAAGAAAATAGAGATTGCCCATTGTCAATTTTCTTAAAAAATTGTATGATTTTTTCTGTTGCATCCAAAGGAGGATTAGTATTCCTTCTGCCAACAGTTCCTTCTGCAGGATCCAATCTGGGTCGGTGGTGCAGAGTGTGAGTTTAACACTCTGCTAGGGAGAGGTTCGCTGAGGATGAGCTCCAGTTTCGAAAACTAAACTTCTGGAAACTGACCCAGATTGAATCCTGCAACATTATTCTGGGGCAGGTATATTTGCTGTCAGGTTCCGATTGAGTGGAAGAATAAAGAGCTTCACACACAATGCTGGTGTCAGGGTTCCAAATATGATCCAGAACTAAATCAGACTCCAAGACAAAGCATTCCTCAACGTTCCAATTTATTAATTGGAACATCTGTGGAAACCCGAATCTGAGGATTCCCAGGTTTCCACCACCAAGTTGAAAGTTCAAGATCTTGCCCCCACATCCACAAGTCCATCACGTGGTCCAATCATTCACTGCCAAGCTGGCAGCTTCCCCCATCCAGTTCCGGTCAGGTGCGGAGACAAAAGATGACCTTGACTTTTTAGAAAGAATTTTGTTATGGCTACGTATCCCCAGCTCCGTACAATCCCCCCTCCCATTTTCCCACAATAGAAAATGCATAGTAGAATAACAGCAAGTATGGCAGGCCAAAAATCCAAAAGAAAAGATGGTTGTAGGCCTGACACAAAAATTAAACTAGGGTGGGGATGGGAGGGTGGAGCTGCCCTACACCTCAACCCCTTTCTTCTGCAGGCTTTCCTGAAGGCTTCGATAGCCAATAACAGAGCTCTGGATCGATCCGGAGCTCTGTTATCGACTGGAGAGGCCTTCAGGAAAGCCTTATTGGCTTTGCTGGATGAAGAAGTTCCTGTAGGCCTCTCATAGTGAAAAAGAGGCTGGGGGAGACACACGCAAGTGAGGTGAGTCAGTGAATGACACTACCGCCACCCCGGTGCCTTTTTTGGTGGCAAAAATAATATAAGACAAGGTCTTATTTTGGGGGAAACATGAGTAGGACATTCAGTCATAAAAATCTATTAACTGGGGCAGGGTATCTGGAAATGTCTAGAGTTCATAAAACCCAAGAAATTAAATTCTGCTTCACTGTAAAATGAACAACATAGACATAAGATTCTCATTCTTGTGCCCCAAAATCAGATTTAGTGACTGAACTATTTAAGTAACCAAATTAATAGAGAATGCATAAAACTTTGGTTGTTATAATAGTAGGAGTGTGCAACATATTCTGTGCACAGAATACATGTTTGATTTTGGCTTCGTATTAAGAGTATTTTGGTCTATGTACTGACTGAAATGGGTTACAGATATGTAAGAGCTGCAGCTGAGAGGAAAAGATGCTGGGAAGATCAAGGAATGGGATATGCTGCACTAGGACCGAGAAGTGAAGGTAGGGAAGAGAAGGAAAGATGTTGGCTACGAGACAGGTTGACCAGTACTGAAAAGGACAGAGAGAGAGGTGACAATATGCAGCTGCCT
>JANHFT010002729.1:298169-310839 GCA_032467955.1 Pseudoxenodon macrops | reverse complement strand
TATCTATCTATCTATCTATCTATCTATCTATCTATCTATCTATCTATCTATCTATCTATCTATCTTCTATCTATTTTAAGACCAGAATTCCGCCTTCTGAACTAACTTACTGACTTAAAACACCAGAATGACCTACTAGTTAGGCCGATGAAATGGTTGTGGAAAATTGAAGTTCAACCCAACCATTCTTGATATTTCAAAAATAGCAGTGGAGGTGGTGCAGGCCATAGTGAAATTCCTTGAAAGAAGAATGATGTGTGAAACTAAATAAATGCTTAGCTGAAGACTAAGCATTTAATTTATCTTTAAATGCCCCGTGTTATTTTGCAAAGCTGGGTGGTGATTATTGACACAAAACAGCCATCTCGGTGATGGAATCTGGACTTTAGTATTTCTTTTCAGAGAAGATTTGCTTGCCCCATTAATCTTTTGCCATCTAAAGCCATTAATAGGGCAAGACCTTGTTGTTGCAAAAGGTATTTGGGGCAGAGATCAATTGGCTTATGCTCATGTACAGCATTAGATTCCTACTGTTGTTAGTGCAATACTCACATTCTTTTAGTACTATTCTATATCTTCTCCTTTCTCCCAAACAGCCTTGTCAAAGTTTTAGGGATGGAAAAGTTGGAAAGAGGAGAGTAAACGAATGGGCTTTGATTTTTTTTAAAATCATGTGCCTTCTTCTGTTGCTACATCTATAATCATTGCTTCCCAGGCTTGGTTCAGTGACTTAAAAGGGATCTGTGGAGCCCTTGGTGCTCTCAGAGCTTGGTGGTTTTCTTGCAGACATTGCATTACCAAACTAGGTAACATCATCAGAAAACCACCAAGCTCAGAAAATCCCGATAACCCCACAGTTCAACCCTTAATTAATTATTTTCTCTAGTATTGGTTAAATGGGAACTGCCTAGGGGAGTTATTTATTTTACTATTCCTTGGTCCCATGTGGTCCACCATTAAACTATCTTTCCAAGCAGCCCCCATGTTTCCAGTGTCTTTTTCTCCACTTGGAGCTGAACCAACACGGTTGAGAAAAGCTGATCTAAGGGAAGGGATGTTGGCCTCGTTCATGCAAATAGAGCCACCGTTTCTGCCATTTCCTAAGAGAATAAATCATTTTAATTTTTAATTTTTAAATTTTAATCCATCATTGTTATCCACCCCTACAAGTTGGATAGAGAATTTGGGGATATTACAGATACTTCCCTTCAGTTTTTCCATTTTTAAGCCTCTGGCTTCCATAATTGACCTCAAACCTCATTGGTGATATCCTTCATTTCCAAATAAGGATGTTCTATTAAAACTTAAAAGATATTTTTTTTGTTACAAAACCCTACCTATAATTGTTTCAAACATTCTCTCCCCTCCATAATTACTATCCGACTGCTAATAGGCTCATTAGGCAGCACTTCTGAAGGATTGTCTGCCTCTGGGCAAGTGAAAACCATTGCTGCCAATTTCCCATATTATTCAGCGGGAAAGGCGCATGCTTGGACAAACGACAGCGAGGGAATTTCCTAGCAGTTATTGGCAAATGAATGAACTTCAGTCTTTCCAAGAGGCGCTTTTTTTTTTTTTCATAAATCCTTCCTGTCCGGATATCAACAATGATATGAAAGAGAAAATTAGGAAAAGGAGAAGAAGAAAAAATCTCAGAAAGAATGTCATTTACTGTGCACTCATCAAACCAGAAGATTATAACGCGAAATCATGAGGAAAAAAATTATGATCACATCATTCTTTTTTATTCTCACTGAACTCAGTCTACTATCTATAGCTGGGATGGCGAACCTATGGCAAGCATGCCACAGGTGGCAAGTGGAGCCATATCTGAGAGCACGCGAGACGTTGCCCTATGTCAGCTCCAGCTGATTTTTCGCCCTTCCAGAGGGCGGGGGAGGCCGTTTTCGCCCTCCTCAGGCTTCAGGAAAGCCTCCGGAGCCTGTGGATGGCGAAAAATTGACTCAACAGGTCTACTGGAAGTTCGGAAATGAACTTCCAGTAGGCTGTTGGGCAGTTTTTCTCCCTCCGCAGGCTTCAGGAGGCTTTCCTGAAGCCTGAGGAGGGCAAAAAAAATGGCCCAATGGGCCTACCAGAAGTCCGGAGGCTTCAGTGAAGTATCTGCGTATGCGTGGAGAGGAGGCAGCACCAGGGGGTTTGTGCACGCAAGTGTGGTGGGCATTGGTGTGGGCACGTGCACCCTTTTGGCACTCAAGCAAAATAACGTTCGCCATCACTGATCTATACGGAGAACATCTGTCGCCTGAAACTCTCATTAATTTTAATAAGGGTGTTGAAGGATAAATAACATAAAAGTCCTATGTCAAAATGGCACCTCCTGGGTGGCTTTGGACCAGTGATTCTCTCACAGTCCAGGGAAAAATGGAGAAGGGTATACGGTGGACATTGACTTTATCTTCTGGGGAAAGCTTTTAAATCTTTTCAAGCCAACATACTTCATTGTTGGGGACAAAAAACTTCACCATTCTGTACGCAGAATTGGATGATGTGAGAAGTAATCAATCATGAACAGTATGTCTCAAAAAAAAAGGGGAGAGAAGCAGACCACGAAAGAAATACGATTCCAAAGAAGCATGACTGCAAAGAGATATAATCCTTCCATACCCCCACCCCCATCCAATCAGAACTGATGAAGCTTCTTGGATGAAAAGTGAAAAACATTGTCTAGTTGCCTTTTGAAAAAAACACCTTTGAGACAAGCAGGAATTGGATGACTGAGAATCTCCATAGACGTTTTCTAACAAGGTGGATATCCATACAACTTCATAAAAAGCATCCGACCATTCAATCCACTATAGCTCAACTAACACCAGTTATGAGAATGTTAATACTGCCATACAGCAAAACCATCTCAAAAACAACTAACGGTCTACTATAATCATATCACCAAAGCATGCAAACCAACCCAGTGCCCTCCAAAACACCTTAAGCAAACCAAAAAGGCCAGTAGCTGCAGAAGAAAAAAGCAAGAGTCATCTAAAACATATAACCATAAAGACCATAACAAGCACTAATAGGCAGAAGGCTAGGAGAGCACATCTATGAACACCAGCTAACAGTCAGAAGACAACGTCTTAATTTCACAACACAGAGACAGATTTAAGCATAGTTTCAAACTGGGAGCATCCTACTAAATTAAAAACAAAAAACAAAACACTGGGAAAGTCCTGGAAGCCTGGTACGGACGAATCAACCATCTACAGGCACATAGAAATAAACAACATTTACATAACATTCAAAATAGATAACAAATAATGTAAAAAGAAAAAGACCAGAACACTTCCTCTGCAGCAATTCACGCCACAATAAGCAGGGATTAACACCAGACAAACAATGAAGGAATAAACAATAGCCTAGTCAAGGAACCACTAAGGAGAAAAACAACATTCCCATCAGTTCTGTTAGGACAAATTACTGTATATAAATAATAAGCCATGTTATATACACATCCATTCAATTGCTAACCTTTCTGGTATGTACCAGGGGTGGGTTGTGGATATGATACCGGTTCGCTCACGTTTGCGCTGCATGTGCGTGCATGAAGCGCGCATGCGGAGCAATCAAAAACTAGCTTCTGTGCAAAATCCGAAATGGTGGCACCCATGGAGACATCGACAGCTCCGTGATGTCATTGCCAAGTTACTAATGGTTCTATAGAACCAGATAGAACCGGTAGGAACCCACCTGTGGACCTCAATCAAACTATTTTAAAAAAAGGAATATGGGTTAAAGAAAAACCACATATAAAAATATCCCGGCCTCATTGCTAAGTAGGTCATTCCTTTAACAGCAAACAAATTGGATACATAGAGAGAACTACAGGGCTGAATCTCTGGATAATCCCTGTTTTTTCTGACCTTGCCTCTGGATTAACATCTCTCTTCACTTTCTCTCACCCTGTGATTGTGCCTCATGGTTTTGGCCTGTCAGTTTGTTTTGCCGCTTATCTACTTGGTGATCTGATCCAGAGTCCCATGAAGGGACCAACCAATCACTGTTATCATAATAAAACTCTGATAAAGGGAAGGGTGGAATTATATCACAACAGGATTAACCAATCTGTGCTGATGAAGCAGACTTTCGAAACAGGGGGAAAAAATTGGTTCTGAGAAGGAGGTTGTGGGCACGCCTCAATTGTAATGAGTGTGTGCCACCCCCCATAGTTCTGCCCACCCCTTCCCTACCCTTCCCCCCCTTCTCACAAAACAGTGCACATCTCAATTCAAAAGGTCCAAGGACTGAATTCCGACACTCATTTTTTATGGTTCGCCTCCCACCCGCCCACCGAAACAACGCCTGGCAAAAATTAGCACTGGGTTAGGATTAGTCTTTTAATTCCTCATTTCCTTTCAGATGAAGAGGAATCAGTCAAAGGGCCACTCATGCAGACATGAGGTCAGAGACAGGGTTTTTTTTTTCCCCACTGTGTGTTTACAGAGTCAGGACTGAATAGCTTGGAACAGCTCAGGCAGAATTGGGGATTCACCTAGCATGTGAAGACTGCAGCTTGGCTGTTGATTAAAAAAAAAAAAAAGAGGGATGAGCTGAATGGAGCTGTCAACCAACAAAGGAGAGTTTCTGTGTGGGAGACATTTCCATAGAGCCTCCTCACAAAAGGACGTTTGGGTTTAATCGTGATACCATGCTCAAAACCATGGTTAGATGCCACAGAACCCATGGGAATGCAGGGGTATGAAGAACTTTCAATTGCTTGCTGGTCCTTATTATAAAAGCCAAGTGGAAAACAATAGATGTTAAAATCTCCAAATGCGTAATAAAGTGCATTCTCAATAGCCGTGTGACTGCAAGGACTGCAACACAACTCTTCCAATGTAGGGAGATAAATCAACTTAACGAAACAAGGAAGTACCTATTTAACCCAACATCTTCGTTAAATTAAGTTTCAATCAACTCCAGCCATCAAGGGATATTAAAAAAAAAAATAGCCTAGGTCTATTCAGAAAAACCTTTTAGAAAAACAGTCAAATAAAACATTCCAACGTTCTGAATAATATAACAAATCTTTCAATAAACATGTCTGTTGTAAACCAAATGTACCATTCAGATCTGATAATCGAGTCTTATAATTCGCAGTTTTATTCTTATCAAACGCTTGGCAAATCAAAGGGAATGCATATCAAATGCATTCTCTATGTTGCTCGAGAATCAAATTCATAATGCGAATACCAAAGCCATTGCATTCGTGGGAAAGGAGTCCCAACTGACTTTTCTTTAAAATTGGGGGAGAGATGCCCATATTTTTCCAAATGTTGATGCCTCCCCCAAAGTCTTATCAATATTTGGAAGCAAAGTGCCTCTTTGGGGCAGCCCCCACCTAAATATTCTGCTAGACATTCATACATTAAAATTTGAGTTTAAACTATCGTCTCACGTTTCTCTGTAACCTTTGGTGATTTAATGATATTGCCTTCCACTTCTCTTATAAGGCCACTGTAACACAGGTGGGTTCCTAACGGTTCTATCTGGTTCTATAGAGTAGGTAGTAACTCCACGATGATGTCACAGAGCAGGTTCCTTCGGTGTCTCCATGGGTGCCGCCATTTTGGATTTTGTGCATGCTCATAAGCTACGTTTTGCTTCGGCACATGCGCAGAAGCTATTTTTTGATTGCCCCGCATGCACGCACTCAAGGCGCAACCTTCAGCGAACTGGCAGTCAGAAGATTCAGAACCCACCTCTGCACTGTAAGAGGCAATAAAACACTACAACCAGATTTCCAAAAACCAAAATTTATATCAAACCGGGCATTAATAGCCCAGAGCACCATGTTGAGATTACAATGAATTAAAAGCATTTATCTTTGATGCATTTGGTAAGGATAAAAATGCGTGAGAAATTGCTTACTTGTGTCCAGATTCATGGGCAATAGTAAATGCCAAACCAAGGCCAGTATCTTCGTTGATGGTGCAACTCCGGTATTTGCTGCACATTCCACTGATTGGAGCAAAGCCTGCCAGGAAATTAGAAGAAATAGGAAGCACCGTGGAGGGAAAGAATGAAATTATGAAAATAATTGCATTCTGCTGCCTAACTTTGTGGAAATTGAGGCCACGTTTTAGAGGCTGAACATTCGCAGCATATTTTGTTTCCTTGCGTAAAAGGAACAGACAGACACATGGAAATAATGGGGTCAATCCAAGATAAATGCATCTCGTCTGCAACAGCTGGCCTGCAAAACTAACATGGGCTCATTTTCTCTGCTGACTCAACATCAGTCTAGGTCAGCTGGGAAAATGGTTTTAAAAAGATGCCAATTCTTTTCTGAACGTCAGCCAGGAGGAATTAAGAATGGTTGACTAGCAATATTTCCAGAAATCTAAAACAACAGAACTGGGAAGCTTCCTAAAGCACAGTGGCCATTAAAGAGGGATGTTTCTCTCGCCCAGATAATTCTTCTTTAGGGATGTCATTTACATTGCCCCAAATCCTGCTGTTAATATTGAAGGAATAAATAAAAGATAGAGAGATCAGTATCATTTTTCATCATCTGTATTTTCCTATTGGTCTGCCTTGGAGTTTCGATTAGACGTGCGTAGAGTGGTTTAATATTTCCTCATGCTACTGTGTGTGTGTCAGAGGTGGGTTCCTCCCGGTTCTATCTGGTTCTATAGAACCGGTAGTAACTCCGCGATAACATCACCAAGCGGGTTCTGTCTGTGTCTCCATGGGCACCACCATCTTGGATTTTGCTTCTGCACATGCACAGAAGCTAATTTTTGACTGCCGTGTGTGCGTGCTCAAGGCACGACCCTGAGCGAACTGTCAGTAAGAAGATTCAGAACCCACCTCATGTGTGTGTGTGTGTCTGTGTGTGTTCCCATCTCATGTAGTGCTGAGCGTAATACTCTTCTCTCTATATTCAGAACATTTAAAAATATTGAAACAATAGATGAACTTTAATATTAAAGTTAATAATAATAAAATAAACATTAAAATTAATAAAACATTAACATTAATATCATATATAGCTTTGAACATGATCTTAGGACTATCTACGGGAGCATAGATGTAAAGGACTATCCAGAATAGATGGACAGAAAGTTATACAGAACAATAATACTTAGTACAAACTAAGCCAATCACATTTCCCCTTCTTCAAACGATCTGCATGTTTGGTATTGTTTAGCTAACAGCAACAGCAACCCCTGTTAATCTACCAATTATATTTCAGTGTTCAGTAAAACAAGGTTTGGCTGATGAATTCTGAAACCAATCGGTTACGGTATTTATAACACATCATTTTGGGAACCTTGGTGCTTTCTGAGCTTGATGACTTTCTTGCAGATGTTTCATTGCCAAACTAGATAATATCATCAATGACGTAGTTGAGTAATGAAATGCCTGCAGGAAAACCACCAAGCTCGGGGAGCACTAAGGATCCCCACAGTTGAACCATGAGCTACAAATATCCCCTTCTGCCAATAGATCGTTTGCCATCCGTGTCCCTATGTTTCTCTGTCTTACCTAAAGTGTCACAAGGCTCATTCTTCCAGGAGCAAATATCAAATCCAGTAAGCAAGATAGCGTGATCGTGCCTTTTCCCATTCTTCCCGACCAGAGCTGATTGCCATTGGCAAAAACTGTTCAGTGACTGGTCTGCATGGTGGTTGATCACTAGTCCACCCTATAGAAAAATTACAGATGATCACACAGCTCAATCCCCAGTAACCAAAGAAAGAAGATCTAGGGAGGCAATAAAAAGTAAATGGAGAACAACATGAAATTTGCATTTGCTTTTCATTATTAAGAGCAATGCCATTTAGGATTCAGTGTTCTGAAGGCCACTTTTTAGAACATAGAATCATAAGGCTGGAAGAGATCTCAGGTCTTCTAGTCCAACCCCTTGCTCAAAGCAGGATACCTTGTATCATGCCAGACACATTGTCCAATGTCTTCTTGAAAACCTCCAGTGATGGAGCACCCACAAATGCAGGAGGCAAATTGTTCCATTGATTGTATTTTTCGGAGTATAAGACATTCTGAAATATAAGATGCACCTAGTTTTTGGGGAGGAAAACAAGACAAAAAATCTGCCTCCCAGCAATTTGCCTCCTTGCAGCAAACAGCCCATTTCAGTTTCAGCACAGCCTAATTAGCACAAGCAGCTGATTGTCAGTTGGATCTGCCTCCCGACAACCAGCTGCAGGAATGCCATAGCCTATTGTCACCTCTGCGCACCCCATTTTCGCCCTCTGCATTCAGTTTTCCACCTCTACGCGCCTCATTTTCTACCCATTCTGGGCGGCGGGGATCAGAATGGGCAGAAAATGGGGCACCCGGAGGCCAAAAACGGGGCACGCAGACGCCAAAAATCTGATGCGGAGGCTGAAAATGGGGTGCGCAGAGGCGGCAATAGGCTATGGCAATCCCTGCAGCCTGAAACAGCTGATGGTCGGGAGGCCGATCCAACCGACAATAAGGTGCTTGTGCTAATCAGGCTGTGCTGAAGCTGAAACTGAAACGGGCTGTTTGCTGCAAGAGGCAAATTGCTGGGAAGCAGAGGCCAAAGGGTGGGGGCTGGCAGGTGGGCGGAGCTACATTCGATGTATAAGATGCACCCAAATTTTCACCCTCTTTTGGGGGGACTGCAACTTATACTCTGAAAAATACAGTAATTGTTCTCAATGTCAGGAAATTTCTCCTTACTTCTAGGTTGGATCTCTCTTTAACAAGCTTCTACCTATTATTTCATGTCCTACCCTCCGGTGCTTTGTAGAATACTGTAACTCAGTCACATTTTCCCTTTTCATTGGTTCATACTTAGCTTATACCTTGTCTTAGTTCCTTATCTAACAAAAACCATTTCAAAATATACTTGAAAGGCTGCCAAATTAATTATCAACTGTTATCTCTGTCACCTATTATGAGTCAAATTCAATTATATGTATATAATACCAAGGCATGCGGCCAGAACATACATGCATCTCTCTAGTATAAAATTAAAAAGAGCTTGCTACTTTAGCATTCTGATGAAAAATCTTTTCTGTCTAGTATTTTTAGTATGAGTTTAAGAACCTTATGAAAATATAGCAGAAACCAGTAGCAGCCCTTAGACAATAGAACATGGCCAACCTTTTTTTTTTAAAGCCATGTAACCTTTAAAGGCAAATCGTTGAGTGAAGCTAAGTGAAACGTGATCTTCAACCACTGCAGAGAAAATGTCTTACTTAAATAAAGAACAACATCACTCAAACAAGTCTTTTTTTAAATCTTTCTCTCTTTCTTTTCAAGACATCGTGTGTGTTAAACTGAGTCCCAGTTTCAGTACTTTCATCTTTCTGGAACCCTTTATTGATTTGATTTTGAAGAAGACCATTTAGTCTATCATCCTTAGCACAATACGACGCTAGTCACATTTTTCATTTTTCATTTGAGGAACAAAACAAGGGAAAAGGAGGAACAACAACACATGGGAACATACTCTGGAGAATCAATGGATTCCCATCTAAAAGCCTAAGAAGGACATTTGCAAACATCATAGAAGAAATGCACATAGCTATTCCCTTCCATTTCTAAATAGGGAAACAATTTCCCCCTTGAAGTGTCATAAAGAGAATTAAGAAGATCCCACCTTAATGTACTCCTGATAAAGGATGAATTAAAATATGGACTAATCCGGTTTCCAAAATTCTATAACCTTATCTTTGCAATATTTTTTTTCCTTGTGATAATTCTGGCTCAACAAAACTCTGTGAGAAACTATTTTTCTGAGTTACCGTTATGGATTTGACACTCATTGTGTTATTGCATATGGTTCATAAGCTCAAGAGAATCACCATGAAAATACATTCTTCAGAGCAATTTCTTATGTAACAGGCTTCTGTGAGAGCCTCAATGCCCCAACCCCTACTAGGGGTTGTAAAATACATTCTGACCAAAAATGACGGCAAATCACTCACAGGTTCTTGCTCCAAAAGAAGAAGGCTCACAACGACGATATTGATGTCACTTCCAATGGTACCATCCTTGAAAAGACTTGAGACCTGTGAAAAGAAGAACGTGGCAAAGAAGATAAGGAGGAGAAAACAACTGGCTGGCAAGTAAAACCGATAGGAAGATGAAATTCACTCCTGACGCAACTATGAAATTAAAACAGAAATGGACAGCTGAAGGCTTGAAAGACACATGGAACACACCCTCTCTTTGTTTTGAGCCTCATCAAAAATTGTGCAGGAAAAATTGTGTTGTAAACCAATATATTTCAAAGGCACTTTGGTAAACATGGGGTAGGGTGGGGGCATTAGTAAGAAAATGTGAAAATATTTTCAACAATACTAATTGAATCAACTAAGATTGACATATTAGCATTCCTAAATCTTGATGGAAACTCTAACAGACCATGCAAATATTGGACACTGGAGGACAACTATTGTGGGAGAAAAAGGGGCCTGGACTCACACAAAAAATACTTCCCCTCTAGTTTTGCAAATTAGTGTGGTCAATTAAAATAACTGTCTTAGCTTGGTTCCTACTACACATTTGGTTTTGACTTAACATGTTATGGATGCCCCAACTACTGCATTTGTCTATCCAGCTTCAGAGTTTTGGTTATCATATACCATATTTTTTGCACTATAAGATGCACCTGACCATAACATGCACCTAGGTTTAGAGGAGGAAAACAAGAAAGAAAATATTAGGTGGAGCCTGAGAGGACCACAGATAGGTGTCCTCTCATGCCCCAGCTCTGCCGATTGACTCCTGCACTGCGGAAAAGAGACAGAAGAGGCAGGCAATGACAAAGACAGAAGAGGCGGGGTTCAGCACGGTAAAAGGACCCCGCTGCCACGGACTGCTGCTATTCACCAAAAGACTGGTACCGGTCCACCATTGGGGACCCCTGAAATAATACACTTCACGGGATCTGATGCAATATTTGCTCCATAAGACGCACAGACATTTCTCCCCACTTTTTTTGGTGGGGAGTGCATCTTATGGAGCGAACAATATGGTAAATTATCTAACCAATTGTGGTTGACAATGAAACAAATGATGGCTTAACAGAGCAATATGGCTCAACGCCATTTCTGAATCTTAGAAAGCCACTTCAAGGCGGAGGAATCAACTGCAGAAAATGTTCAGAAGACGGTCTTGAATAGAAGGACTAGGGGAGACATGATATCAGTTTTCCAATACCTCAGGGGTTGCCACAAAGAAGAGGGAGTTATTCTCCAAAGCATCTGAGGGCAGGAGAAGAAGCAATGGGTGGAAACTGATCAAGGAGAGAAGCAACACAGACCTAAGGAGAAATTTCCTGACAGTTAGAACAATTAATCAGTGGAACAACTTGCCTTCAGAAGTTGTAAGTGCTCCAACACTGGAAGCTTTTAAGAAGATGTTGGATAACCATTTGTCTGAAGTGGTGTAGGGTTTCCTGCCTAGGCAGGGAATTGGACTAGAAGACCTCCAAAGTCCCTTCCAACCCTGTTATTCTATTCTATTCTATTCTATTCTAATTGTGTTAGCCAACCTGCTTTACAACAGCCCTCCTGGAACTCTTGACCAGAAGCAGCAAAGGGCAAACCAGTGGTCATTGTTTAGTGTCATGCCTAGATTAGGAAATTAGGTGTGTGTTTACAACAATGCACACTACTGAATTTCTCCTTCCTTTGTGTGCCACTCCAGCTTTTTGACTTCTCTCCTACCGTTTCTCCCTTTCTTCCCCATTTGCACCTTATGCAGAATGCTTTCCTACTAGGACTGAGTTCCTTTTTCTATTTCTTATACAAACCCAAAGCAATGAAGGAAATGATATCCCAGTCACATACGGTATGTATTCCTCTCACCTTTCCAGCAAAGATTTGCACAAACAGACTGCCTTATAAAGTCCTAGCTTTGCTTAGAGAGTAAATTGATTTTCTCCATGTTCAAGATTAAAGAGGAAAAGTGCTTTCTCCACAAAACAAGAAAGAAAAAAAGAAAGTTGTTAGCAAAAAGAAGTGGTGTTACTCTGTAATTGCCAACTATTATATTCAGGATTGGAGAACGTTATGCTGCCACCTCTTATAAAATAGCTCTTACTTACATGAAGTTTGATTGATTCGTCTAGTTCAGAATGATTGTAAAGATTTATATGTATCTGCACAGAAGCATAGTCAAGGAAATATAGAATGCAGTTACCAGTTGCATTCTTCAAACGTCTTTCTGATTATGAATGCATTGTACAGTAGATATATTCCTTGTAGGAGGTCCTCAAATCTTTCTCAAAAGAAATAGTTTTATTACCGGTATTATGTTTCCTGATCAACCAAAAGGAAAACATTTAGGATTTAGAAAATTTAAAATAAAAACACTAAATTCACTGTTTTTAAATTCATTGTTTTATATGCCATTTTTCTACAATGAATCCAAAGGATCTATAAACAAAAATATAATTGATAGTGGCCCGGTCTCTATATAGTTCTTTCAGTCAAGAGTTAGTGAAACTATACTGATGGTCCTGTCTTAAAAGGTATGCAATTAGGCTGGGCATTAAGTGTAACACCTACAGGTAGAAATTATATCAATGTAAATCACCATACCCATAGGTGCCTCTGAGACATGGAACCTCTAGGACAGTGGTTCTTAACCTTGTTGGAGGTACTGACCCCCACCAGTTTCATATGCGCATTCACCGAACCCTTCTTAA
>JANHFT010002729.1:234640-244964 GCA_032467955.1 Pseudoxenodon macrops | reverse complement strand
AAGGGACCTTGTAGGTCATCTAGTCCAACCCTCTGCTCAAGCAGGAGACCCTATCTTTCTTCCTCTGATCTTGTTTCTTTGCAAAACACACCTTTTATTGTCCTTATTTTATTAAGTAGTATTTCTTCATTTATTTACTAAAATGTTTTCCCTTTCCTTTTCCCTTTCCTTTTTCCTTCCTCCTTTCCTTTCCTTTTTTCTTTTCCTTTCTCCTTTCCTTTCCTTTTCTTCTCTTTTCTTTCTCCTTTTCTTCCCTTTCTCCTTTCCTTTCCTTTCCTTTTTCCCTTCCCTTTTCCCTTTCCTTTCTCCTTTCCTTTCCTTTCCTTCCCTTCCCCTTTCCCCCCATCTCCTCCCCAATCTGTTCCATCTCTCCCTGAGCTTTGCCTTCCCTGCTGCCCGTTGCCACTGGTACCTTACCGGAGAGATAACAGAGACGTGGAAACTTCTCTGGTGACCTTTGAATCAATTTGAAAAAGCTCATTTAACTGATAAGTCCTGAAAGCCACAAAACTAATTTGAAAATACATCTATTAAAATCCCATCGCTGGTGCCTGAGCAGGGCTGGGAGGCTGTCGCCAGTTTCACCACCCGCCACCCTGTCTGCTCTTGGCCGGGACCATTGGCAGAAATGGTCAACAAAGAGATTATACTTTTAGTGGGGAGTGGACGAGGGTTATGAAGGTTGAAGGATACAAAAACCTCTCTCTTTTATTTTAATGGAAGAGGCTGGGCCAGGAACCATTCATTTCCCCCCAGGAATCGGAGACAGAATATTGAGTTTAAGTAAATTCAATATGTTTTTATTTAGAGAAGTTTTAACAGTAAGGATAGGCTTAGTTGAAGAAAAAACAGAAATCTCAGGATTTCTATTAAAAAAAAGTTTCCTTTTTGTGCAGCAGGTGAAGGTTTAAGGTGTAACCCGCTTCAGGTTTGTTACACATTTTGGCTGTGTTCAGACAGCGCTTAATCAAGTCAGGTGTTTAAACTGACCATATCTAACCATCTAGCAAGCATCCAAAAAACCAAAATTAAATGGTCTTTTTTCCTTTTGTGCAGCAGGTGAAGGTTTAAGGTTTAACTTGGTTCACTTTTGTTACACATTTGAGTTGTGTTCACACAACATTTGAACAAGTCAGATGGTTGACCTAACTAACCTTAACTGTCTAGCAAATGTAGGCATCTAGAAAATATTTGACTGACATTAAACGTGATGGAGTTATTGTGGCGGGTAAGTTTAATAACTTACCCGCCACAATAATGGGTAAACTAATAATAAATAAATAATAAACTAATCTAAAAGACCCAGCCTTTTAGATTAGTTTGTGGCTCCGAAATGTTGTTCACGTACCAAACACCAGTAACTGGTTTAAGCATATTGTCTGAATGCAAACTTTCAGCAGAGGAGTTGGCTGGGTCTGACCCAAACTCTGTTGAGTCTCATTACTCCAACAGTGATCCAATAAAGTCATGTGGGAACTTGCAAAAAGGGGATAAAAACGGTGGTCTACTTCCATTATTCCTCGCACTGATAAAAGTTGGCTCTTTTAATAAATATGAGACTTGCTGGCCTTGGTCCAGTTTACTTTGGGAGAAACAAGGAAATAATCTTTAATATGAAACCTCACATTTTGAGTCATCCCTGGATATTTACACATAGTTATAAAAATCCCATTTTTATTACCCAGCTAATTTCAGGACTCAATTACAGGGAGTCTTCGACTTATGACCGCAATTGACATGAGAATTTCTGTTCCTAAGCAAAGTGGTGGTTAAGTGATTCATGTCCAAATTACGTCCTTTTTTGATATGGGAGTTGACGCCCACAAGTCTTATAAAGTTGCCAAAATTGGACACCCCTGCTTTAAGGGCTGTCAAAAGGACGAGCGTGTGGATTTATTTGCTCATGAGTAGAACAGGATATGGAAGCTTTACAGAGAGGGATCCAACACAAAATAAGGAGGAATTTCCTAACTCAGACCTACTAAGCTGTGGAACAGTCTCCACTTGGAGCCACAGATGCTCCATCACTGGAGGCTTTGAAGGCAAGGTTGAAGTCATTTGTTTGGAAGGACCTGAAAGTTCCCAATATGTATTTATTTATTTTATTTATTTATTTATTTTGTCAAGCGTATATAAGATTACAGACAAAGAATAAACATGATTGTGAATATATAATATGTACAAGCATGGTTATGACTACATGATATTTTATGAATACATGGAGACATTAGGACAGGGACGGTAGGCACGCTAGTGTGCTTATGCAAGCCCCTTACAGACCTCTTAGGAATGGGGTGAGGGCAACGATAGACAATCTAAGGTTAAACTTTTGGGGGTTTGGGGAAGAAACTACAGAGTCAGGTAATATATTCCAGGCATTTTTTGCACTCAAGTCTGGAGTGGTTTACGTTAAGTTTGTCTCTATTGTGAGCTCGTATATTGTTGTGGTTGAAGCTGAAGTATTCATTGACAGGTAGGACATTTTAGCAGATAATTCTGTGTGCAACACCTAGGTCAGATCTAAGGCGGCATAGTTCTAAATTTTCTAGGCCCAAAATTTCAAGTCTGGTGGCATAAGGTATTCTGTTGTGAACAGAGGAGTGGAGGACTCTTCTCGTGAAATTCTATTCTAGAACTCTTCTCTGTTATTCTATTCTATTCTATACTGTCTAAGATGGCACTTACCTCCTACCAAGTCCCATTCTTTACTATTTGTGAGACAGAAAAAATGGAACCGCTTTGGTTCTCTGCATTTTATGTATTTAATTTCAAAAATCAGATTAGTCAAAGCAATTATCTTCCAATGATAGGAAAGAGCTGTGATAGGTGGGTATTGTGAAAAAGGAATAGAATAAAGATAGATATTTCTGAATCATAGTTGGAGGGAGTTACCAATAGTATTATCAAATGCAAAATAATAATAATCATGGATCCTAACCCAAAAGGCTGTTCTTTTGAAGCAATGAACAGCAGGCAGAAACACACACATTTTATCCCCAAAATGCAAGTTTTTCATTCTTATTTTATTTTTACTTTTTTTTTAAACTTTTTTTTAATTCCAAAAGGCAACTGGACTTTCTTGGGTTTTTTTCTCCGCTTCTCATCCAAGAAGCATCTTCAGTCAGAAGTCAGAATTGAAGAAGCTTCTTGGATAAGAAGCAAAACATTTTCAAGGAGGTAAAAAAAAACCAAGAAAGTCCAGTTGCCTTTTGGAAACATACCTTTGGAATAACCATGATCTGGAAGATTGAGAATCTCCATAGACATTGATATATTTTCTAACGCATGAGCATAATGTCCTGGATGAAAAAGCAATCATACCTGCAAGGTTGAACAACGTAGATAAAGTGAAGTAGCTAAAGGAGATTGCTGGAATAGCCATAGAAGAATTATGAATTATCTCCTGGAATAGGACAAGATAAATTTGCTCATAAGCAAATTTTTAGTTAGATCTGCATTGATGGCATCTGACTGACTAATACCTGCTTGTTTTACCGAGTTCTGCTTGGCTTCAGGCCAATTTATTTATTTATTTTGCGATTGTTTGTTCTTTAACTTCCTTGAACCGAATCAAAACGTTTTAGTAGTCAAAATGTTTTGCATTACTGCCTTATATGATGCAGTAATATTATAAAAGGTATGATCAGACACTCAGATTTTGTTTAAATTCTTTTCAGGTATACATAATTATTTTACACACATTGGCAAAAAAGTGAATCAAAGCAATCCGTCCCTCTACAATGAGGGATTTCTAATTTAAAGCATAAAAACACAATTTTGATAAAATCTCATTCTTGTGGAGTAGGAAATATACTACATTAAATTAAAAAAAACAACTGAGAATGTCTGCCTACATTTTTATTTTAAAAATATACAGTGCAAACCACCTATCAGGAAATTTCATTTTCTTAAGATGGGTTTCACTAAATGCCAAGTTGGATTTGCTCCACGTATATTGCAGTGATAAAAAATATTGCTCTTCATAGCAAATAATCCCAATAGCTGTGGAGAATAGACTTGACTAAATAAAAAAATTGTATTAGAAAGATGAACATGATACCTATTAAGTTCAAGGAGAGCCGTGTCTTTCTTACGTCCAAACAAAATAGGTCCCTGTCTTTCATCAACATTAATTGAAATGATTTATAACTCCCCCCTCTCCTCACCAGCTTTTCTACATAAATTGTGAAAAATGTTCATGACATGTACATGTCTAAATCAATATCATTTAATTACTTTGTGTTGAACTACTATGATAGATTGTATGGATAGCTCAATAAAATAAAAAAAAACAACCTTGGATTTAAAATAATTGAAAGTTAATCAATTAATTAACCCATTCCAAAAGACAATTAACAATAACAACATATAACACATGCACACTTAGAAGAGTCATAGAATCATAGGGACTGGTAGCAGAGGTGGATTCCTACCGGATCTAACTGGTTCTTTAGAACCGGTAGTAACTCGGCGATGATGTCACGGAATCGGTTCCTTCGGTGTCTCCATGGGTGCCGCCATTTTGGATTTTGCTTCTGCGCATGTGCAGATGCTATTTTTTATTGGTGCGCATGCTTTGCGCACGTGCGCGAGGCACAACCCTGAGCGAACCGGCAGCAAAACAATCAACAACCCACCCCTGACTGGTAGGGACCTATAGGTCTTCTACTCTGACATAAAAATCCAGGAAAAGGAAGATCTGGGAAAAATAAGAACCACAACTCTTATCTTCAAATTACCTTCTTCTTTTGCAAGATGGAATAGGTAGGTCTCCAAAGTTTAAACTATGCCATCCAGTTTGGTTATATATATATATATATTAAAAAACCCTTCACACATGGAAACCCCCACTTACTGTTGTCATCAAGTAGGAAACACCAACATAGAGATGTGTTTAAGATGAAGCTCAACAGGAACAAACCTCTGTATTGAAGATGTAACTCCAAGGTTTAATCGGTCTCCATAAATGGAGAAGTGATTTCTGAACTGGGGAAAAAATTCTGTCTATCTTCTTGGAGAGAGAGTTTACATTCTAATCAGAAAGATGTAAGAGTGTGAATGATTCAAAGTTCTTCTAGGATTTGCAATGCAATCTGAGTTGCCAATCAATTTTAACTTATTCAACATATTCAAATAAGTATATATATATAGAGAAAAAAACATGCTTGACAGAACTGTCTAGGACAGGGGTCAGCAACCCGTGGCTCTGGAGCCACATGTGGCTCTTTCATCCCTTTGCTGCGGCTTCCTGTCGCAGGTGGGTGCCACAATTTTGAGAGGAGCTTCCGGTGGGGGGAGGAAAGCATGGCGCACCAGAAGCAGACTCTATGGCAAGGGATAGGTTTTCTGGTCAACTCCACAATTGATAGTGCTTTTGGTTAGGACAGGTAGAGGAAAAAGGATGCCACGCTAGGAGGAAACTCTATGGTGGGGGAACCGGACTTCCAGTCGGCTCCAGAATCAAACAGGGAGTTTCCAGTTAGGACCTTTGTGGCTCTTTGAGTGTTTA
Organism: Pseudoxenodon macrops; assembly: GCA_032467955.1. Taxonomy (NCBI): domain Eukaryota; kingdom Metazoa; phylum Chordata; class Lepidosauria; order Squamata; family Pseudoxenodontidae; genus Pseudoxenodon; species Pseudoxenodon macrops. The sequence continues at coordinate 239,455 of JANHFT010002729.1, read as the reverse complement.
AGGTTGCTGACCCCTGGTCTAGGAGATATTAACTTAGCTTTGTGGGTTTTTTTTTATTTAAGAGATTAGAACAAAAGTATCTTGACAAGGAAATCCTTAACTCTCAAAAATTTCATTGTAAACCTATACAACACAACAGAAATGGATGAGTCCCCTCAAGCATCAGCAATCAGATGTCATTCCTTTCCTTTCCATTGTTGGCATAGGTCATATTTATTTCTCTTTACTAGATGGATGACCCTTTAAAAGGTTTAGCAGGGGGTCCTTTTAGGAATGCGTTTCAAATCAGTACAGTGTGAGCTGTAAAAAATATCTGAGCCCAAATTAGGCTAACAAGCTCCTAGGGAAAACAAAACAGAATATCCCAGCGTTTTGCTCAGCTTGAGTATTCTCCAGCTTTTCTACATTAGATACAGCTTTTTGAAGGAAAGTACACAGCAACGTCTTAAATGGTTTGGCACGAAGGCATACGGAAGCTGATGTGCAGATTCTTAAGAAAGAGATTTCCAGAGGCATGAGTATTAAGAAATGCTAGGCAACTTTCCAACTCCGGATTGAAAGGGAAGGGTATTCCAAAATGTTCTAAAAGAGAAGGAAAGAGGAATTTAAAAGACAGGTTTTAGAAAGGAAAGAATGGGTGCCCTCACAACCTCAAAGTACAGGTAATCCTTGATTTACAACCAAATGCTTATTAGCCATTCAAACTTATGCCAGGCTTCTTCAGAGCTAGTTACAGTCCAGTTTCAATTGTTCTGACAGCTGCCCCTATATGGTCATGTGATCATAATTTGGGTGCTGGACAACCAGTCAACATTGATGACTGTTTATTTTTTTTATTTATTTAGTTTGTCGAACGTGTACTAGATGACAGGTATAAGTATAAAAAAAATGGATATGAACAAGGAATGAGTACAAATAAATGGGGACAGTAGGATAGGGACGGTAGGCACGCTGATGTGCTTATGCACGCCCCCTTTATGGACCTCTTAGGAATGGGGTGAGGTCCACAGTAGACAGTTTAAAGTTTAAGCTGTGGGGGTTTGAGGATGTAACAACGGAATCAGGTAGAGCATTCCAGGCATTGACCACTTTGTTGCTGAAGTCGTATTTTCTGCAATCGAGTTAGGAGCAGTTTACTTTGAGTTTGTATCTATCGTTTGCCCGTATATTGTTGAGGTTGAAACTGAAGAAGTCATTGACAGGTGGGATGTTGTAGCAGACAATTTTGTGTACTATGCTTAGGTCAGACTGTAGGTGGTGCAGTTGCAGGTTGTCCAAGCCCAACATTTTGAGCCTGGTGGCAAAAGGGATTCTATTGTGAGCAGAAGAGTGGAGCATGTTTTGTTTGCAGCATCCCATGGTCATGTGTCCACAATTTTGGGCATTTTTTGGGGGGGCAGAAAGCAGTCTTTACTTTTGGTTTGGGGTCAATTTAGGGTTCATTTTGGAATTAATGGCCTATTTCAGATTTGTTCTCGAGCAGTAGCAGGGAAATATACAAATAACAGGGATTCTTGATGAAACGTGCATTTCTTCAATATATATATATAGCCCAAACTATTTTCTCTACTAAGCTAAGTAGTAAGATGAAAACTATGACATCAGAGAAGATGGACACAGTTGTAAAACAGCCATCTGCCTATTTAGTTAAATATTACCCATATATATATATATATACAGAAAGTTTGTTTAAGTGTTTATGAAGGTGGCTCTTTATTTCAATCTGCTTTCTGTTTCCTTCTCTGCATGCTATGATTGCATCCAAAGAAAATTCCCTCTAGCTGAATATTTAACAACTAGTCTGGCTTACTGACAAAGACAATGTTATTTATTAAAGTTAGGATTGTCGAACTGACTTGGATATTCTTTTAATTGAACACACCGACTTCTCTTTAAAGACATCAAGAGATATGCAGAGATGGTGTGTTGTCAAGTAGAAAGACTAGGTTGTTCTTGTTTTTTGTGCAAAGTGGAAACGAGCCTTGGGCCACAGATTCTGCCTTTCCTTGTGAGAAATAAATATGGAAAAGGTGTGTGGTTTTTGTATTATGTCCATTTTCAAGTAATTAAAAAAGACCAGAGCCAAAAACCAAACAGTAGTTAATGAAAATGGAAACAAACTGTTGATGCCCCTTGGCTGATAATGACTTAATGTGCTGATATCACAGAAAGCCAAAATAATCATTTTCCATGAATCAGAATATTTGCATAACTCATGTAAAAGAGAAGAAACAGGTCCATCTTGGGTTTCGAATTTCAGGCTACTAACAACTCAACCGTTGTGACAGGAATGCACCACTTGGACTTTAGAGCCCATCAAGTCAAAAATGGCCCTAGTGTAAGTATACATTATGGGAGCCATGAAATGAGTGATGTGGACTATCATCAGGATTATGATTAGGAGCCATGTGCCGTCAAAGCTCAGGACGAGGTAGGCACAGGAACAAACGTGCTTTTCCTCCTCCAGCCTTCTTAAAAAGAGATGTCTAGTTTGAATTCAAGTTTCCAAATAGGTTGGGGCTAGAGAAAAGTAGACATCCCATCGTTCTTGGCCAAAATGATGCTAGTGTGGCCCGCCAGCAGAGTTGGCAGCAAAGTTGGATAGCAAGGAGTTTGGGGAGGAACATGGGCCAGTTCTGGAGGCTGGGGAAGGCTCGGACAAGGGCTCTGCATTGGAGGCAGAGAGGAGGACAAGGCCATCTGGCAGTTATCAACTACCTCCAGAGCTAGACAGCAGTGAGGCAGAGGAACAGCTGGAGCCTGTTCCCAGTGTGTGCATACATAGAGCTGCCAGGAGAAAAGAACAGCTAAGAAATCAGGATCAACTTGGGAGTTAAGCCACAGGTGGACGACAGGGGTGGGTTGTGGGTAGTTTTGCTGCCGGTTCACTCAGAGTCATGCTGCATGCATGTACGTGAAATGTGCCATGCGCAGCAATCAAAAAACTAGCTTCGGCGCATGTGCAGGAGCAAAATGCAAGATAGCAGTGCCCACAGAGACACCGATGGAACCGGCTCTGTGACGTCATCGCCGAGTTACTAACGGTTCTATATAACCAGATAAAACCGGTGGGAACCCACCTCTGGTATACAATGAATGGCCCCTCCTATAGGAAATAAAAGAGGAGCGAAAGGGGAATGGGCTTTTGCAGGAAACAATTTGTTCATTCGGTTCAGGAGTGTGAAGATCTGTCCGTGAATCTCAGAGACTCTGTGCCAAGTCTTTCCTTGCACAGCATTGTGTTTGGAAAATATTTACATGGCAGCTTTCCAAGCTAGATAAGGTCTGTGGTCATAAATTGACCTTTGAAAGACTGTTTGCCAGGCCTTTGCTGAAGGTGAATGAGAGGAATTCACATTCGTTTAATAAAAGGGGTTCTGTCGGGACCAGGAATCTGCTTTGTGCTTTTTGGGGAAGCCTAGGTCAGAACAGATGCTTTAGAACCTATGTGAATAATCTGTCCCTTTGCTTCTAATTCAAAGGCAATAACCAGGGAGGAAACGATTCACCGCTGATTATTGCACAATATCAAGTAACTATATAAGACAGAGACCTGCATTTGATGCAAGGAGAATGGTCACGCTGGTATTTAGTCCCACTGTTTTTCTTGAAAGGCTGGAACATATGATGTCCATGACATATGGAACAAAAGTCTAGAGAAAGCTTTTGGCTGTTTCCAGCAGCTAAAAATCATGCAAGCCTCTTATTATGACTGTGGGGTCCATATCTCTTTGTTTGGCTGGATGACAGGATGATTAGTCCAGAATGATTAGTAGATAATTAATGGCAACTAAGCGCAAGAGATAGTCTCCCCCGATAGCTAAGGATTTATCTTAAAGTGCCTGATATCCATCTCAAGACAGCCCTTAAGTAGTGCCTACCATATGTCTGCAATATTTATTTTTTTACAGTGGCTACTATCCAGAACAGAAATTATTTTACTCTGTCCTTTGCTATCTTTTAGAAACAATCCAGGGGAAAAAATTTTTTATCATGGCAAACACTTGTGGTCAGGGATGAATTTGGCTTTCTTTTGATGAGTTTTGGCAGGATTAAGCCCATATGTCCTGGCCTGCTTAATATTATTGTCGTCTCTCTCCAATGTTGACTTTATTTTTATGAACATAGGTAGATATGAAAAGTGGTAGGTTAGCATCACTCAGATAGAGAAGACTGTGAAAGATAGGATGTGTCACTCCTTATGAAGCTTTGATTATACCGAAGTCCAGAAAATCCAGCTACTAAATATGTATACTAAACCTTTGTGGCTTCTGTTTCAAGAAATCAATAAGATATGCCTTGTGTCCTTTTGAACCTCAAGTGGAAGGAAGAGAAGGTGGGGAAGGGGAAGCAGAAGAAGGAGAAAAGAGAAAGAAAAGGAGGAAGGAGAGGGAAAAGAAAGAGAAATAATACAGATTCACACTCTGGTATGTCCTTCCCATTTGTTCAGTGCTATGTAAAAAGAAAGTTTGGCTTCTTTCTCTTATTGATTCCATTCTAATCCTTGCAACTTGCATGTAACATTTGGGTTTCAAAGGTCCATGCCAATGTGCAAAACAGCATTTAAAAAAACAACAACAAGCAAATTAAAAACATGACTGGGAATGAATTGACAAATACATTGTCTTTGCCAATATATCTAACAACTACAGCTACATACAATTCTCTCACACAAATTTGCAGACATTTGGTAAAGAATGTTGAAATGGAACATATCTAAAACCTCCAGTTAATCATACTCTCTCTCTCTCTCTCTCTCTCTCTCTCTCTCTCTCTCTCTCTCTCTCTCTCTCTCTCTCTGTCTCTCTCTCTCTC
>JANHFT010002729.1:168107-181544 GCA_032467955.1 Pseudoxenodon macrops | reverse complement strand
TGATCATCAAGCCACGCCCACAGAGCCGGTAGTAAAAAAAATTAGAACCCACCCCTGGCATGCACGTGCACCCTTTTGGCACCTGAGCAGAAAAGGATTAGCCATCCCTGTACTAGAAGGTCACTCCCAAAATTATGGCACTCCTCCCCTTTCCTCTTGTTCTGGCAATTCTTGACAAAGTTTTGCAATGGTGCTATCTATGTCTGCCTTTAGCATCTTCTCCATTATGCTGATCGCTTTGCACATTATCCAGAGAGTTACCTTGACTGACGCGCATCCTTTTGGTTCCCTCTCGTCCCCCCAGATGGCCAACGACAGCACGGAGACCAGCGAAGCTGCGGAAGAGGAAGAAGACCACGAGGGGGACAATGAGAACAAAGAGTGTATACCATTCATCCAACAGTAGTTGGGAAAGGTGGGAATGAGAGCTGGAAGAGTTGATAAAGCAGAAGAAGGGAAGACAACTGGGGAAACCCATTGTGTGCACCAGTGAACAAATGCTCTAGTACAGTGTGTGCTGTTTTGTTTTTCCTTTTGTCTGCAGTCAGCTGAGCTATCAGGTGTTGGTCATTGATGTTTTGAACTGAAGTGCCATTCTGACTTTCTCAGTATTATGAACATTCCATCCTGTGGTCTCCAGTTTGCCTGTAAGAGTCTTGTTGAATACCTATCAAAAGCCTTATTGTCATCTACAGCGACAGGAGACACAAACATCTGTCCATGTTGGTTCCAGAAACAAATTCTCAATCCACTTGACATGGGTTAGCTTTGGAGACAGGGGGGAATGTTAGGTTCTGTGGACAGGATAGTCCATATGTATAGTTATTGCAGACGTGCATAGCCTGGACTCTTCTTCTTGGCATTTTCTTCACTTAAAACATGAGTATGCCCAGACCAACCCCTACCCATTACCAACTTTATTTAGGTAATTAAAATTGAGAGCTACCGTAGTTTAATCTGATGTATCTGATGATACATGAGCCGAGGTGGCACAGTGGTTAGCTTGCAGTGGTTAGCCTGCAGCACTGCCGGCTATTTCAGCTGATTGCTAGCTGCAGTTCGGCAGTTCAAATCTCGCTGGCTCAAGGTTGACTCAGCCTTCCATCCTTCCGAGGTGGGTAAAATGAGGACCCAGATTGTTGGGGGCGATAGGCTGACTCTGTAAACCACTTAGAGAGGGCTGTAAAAGCACCATGAAGTGGTATATAAGTCTAAGTGCTATTGCTATAGCGAAAGCATCAGGCTGGAAACCAGGAAACTGTAAATTGTAATTCCACTTTGGGAACCAAACCATCTGAGTAACCTTGGGCCAGTCACTTTCTCTCAGCTCTAAGAACCAGGCAATGGCAAACCACTTTTGAAAAACCTTGCCCCCAATCCTTCAGGGACTTGTTCAGGCAGTCTCTGAGAATTGGACACAATTGAACAGAAGAGAAACAAGTTAATCATATGGGGGCGATATGGATGAACAGAAATCAAGCTATTGAATTGCATTTACAGTCAAGGAAACAAGACAAAAAAATATTTAATGCTTGCTTTCTCTTTGGAGACACTTAACTTTTCTCTTCCCCCAGACTAATCCACAGGCAAACTTTGTACCCATGTTGTGTAATAAGTGAGAAAGTTAGTACAAAGAGACCCTCTCTGTTGATAAACTGATACAAAGCCTTAAGCCATCGCATAGGCCAATGTTCTCCTTCATGACACAATTATAATCATTAACTGGGCAATGATATGACTAAACCCTGATAAATCCATGGGCACACAAAGTCCTATCCTACTACACATTTGGAGAACTGCTCATGATGTATCAATAAATGTACATCTTCTCCTTTATGGGCACAAAGAAGGAAAGTCCTTTTGAATCACAAAGTAAGGTTCTCATGGTAGGCAATTACCAATTTTTCCTGCTCTGTAAAATCACACCATCTTTGTTAAGTAAGCAACTCCTTCTCATTGCTCAAGAAAATACCTCATGTGTACAATATTGTTTGGTATACAAAAAAACACCACCCAATCCTCAAGAGATGCTAAGACGCACTGATTTGTGTAACTCTCAGTGTATAATAGTTGTTGCCGGAATAGTAGTGCCCAGACTCCCATCAATTAATTAAAATGGGTTCGTTGAAAATATTGCCAACAAATGTTTATAGTTGGTTTGCCTAAATTATATTATTGAACAAAGAAAATTCTTTGGAATGACTTTATACTTTCATATCCTAACTGTTTGTTTAGCATCTTCTTCTTTTTAGCATTGTTAAGCAAAACAGCACTCTTAATAATACTTAAAAAGTAGCTCAAGAGTAAATATCTCCACTCAACACCTTTAAAGAAATAATTAGTCTCTTAATGCTTTATCCAAATGCTGACACTTTGTGTAAACCTCACGTTATTCTTGTCTCACTACAATTTTTCTTATGCGCAAAGTACTGTGACTCCATATCTTGCACTCACAGAGAACATAGATTTCCTATGCAGTTTTCGTGTTATCCGCTTTATTAATCAAAGGAAAGATTTGTCAAAATGTCTTGCAGAACCGCTAAACTATTACTAATGTCTTTCTTCAAAAGAAAGATGCATTTGGATTAACATATTCTTTTAAAACGTTCCGATTTTATTTTTCTAATTTTCTGATATGTGTTTTCTGTCTGTTGAACAGTCGGGGTTCTGTTACGATCCTAAAAAAGATGGATTTTGACAATAAGCCATTTTACAAAGGTGATTCTGTTGTTCCTTGAAGCTGTCGATCAACCAAAAATACAGATGAAAACTAATCAAGTTAAGGATGATCAAAAACCCAAAGAAAGGGAGGGAGTTGAGGTATCAAGATGTTAGAACAATTGATCATGATCCATACACATCATTTAGTATAAGTATATCACTTTTCAGAGTGGTAGAAAATCAAACAGCCAGTCTAAGTGGTGGTATGCAGTCCAATCAGACTTAATAGGAATTTTATAGTCATTGGTTTATAGAAAGGGGGAGGAAGAAGCATCTTCTTGTCCATTCTTGCATTGTTACTCCACCCCTCCAGCCTCTCAAATCTGCAGTTGTGTTGTTTTCCCAAGATGGGGGGGAAATGGCTTTAATGGTAGGAGAACATCTACACTAGTTTGGAATTGCAACAGGTCTGAGATTTGATCCGGAGCTAGATTGGGAAACCGATCCATTCAAATGATTGGTTTGATTTTGAAAAATCGATCAGATTCGATGGTTTGCATTGACTTATAAAACTGATGTGAGTCAATGCCAATGTTTGGATCAAACAAGCAAATTTGATTCAATTATTTTTTTAAAGCCATTTTTGCATCTACACACACACACACACAATCCAGAGCACTTCAAAAGGATCCAATAAGATGTAAGCAGCTGTCTAGCTGTGTTTTTAAAAAATCAGTTTGCTTTCAATACTTGATTGAATCTCTTTCAGGTATAATCTTCTTCAGACCGAATGTTTGCACATTAGTCAAAATGAACAGCTTTGATACCGGCCCTGATTTTGGAATTTCACTGGCAGCATCATCGTAACTGTTGCTTATAAGAGCCTGCTCTAGTTACCCACTGCCCTGCCAATAGATTTTATATCCATCATTAAAATAATATTCCTGCCGCGTTCCAGTTCTACCACCATCAGCTTTCTCTTGTCACCCAGGTATCTCTAGCAGTGCAACAATGATTAATAGCCTCTTTCTTCATGGATTGGTTTCAACCCAGTTTTGAAAGCCATTTAAATTGCAGCTGTTGCACGTTCCTGTTGCCATTCCATTTTTGTGACTCATACATCAGCTTTTTTTTTGCAGTAAATCGCTGTATCTCCGCAGAATGCCATCTCTTCAAGAACGTAGAAGAAAGCAAAAAAAAAAAAAATGGAACGAAGGAACCATGTCAAACAAATGCCAAAAGAATGCCACGTTTTAGGTGTGTTTTTAAGGGCAAGGAACCATTGCAAGCTTACCACTGTAATCGAATTAACCAACGTATACCAGTATCAAAAGTTGCCTCTTCCAGGACGATCAGCTGAGTCTTCACTTGAGTCCCTGTTTTAGATTTTGGAGGACGGAAATGACTGGTAAACACTCCCTGGGTGAGCCAACTTTTTCGCATCATTGCGGCTGTCCACATATTTATCTTCTTGTTTTTCATTCAATCCCCAGAGATGCCCAGCAATTAAAAATTTAGACTACTGAAAGCCAAGAATTGATCATAAGCTCCTAACTTAAGCAGGGGCAGATGCCTTAAAACTCCCATCTTTTGACATTTTTACGAGTAAACTTTTTTTGAAAGGAAACTTTTAGAAATAAGGCAAAGCTGCCGAGGTGGCTTTTGATGGAAGAGATTCGTCTCCATGGCTAAATAACCGAGTTGGAAGGGACCTTGGAGGTCTTCCAGTCCAACCCCCTGTTCAGGCAGGAAACCATATACCTTTTCAAACAAATAGACTAACTTTCAGATGAAGCAGAGTTCTGGAGCACGGAGGGGAAACATAATATTTTCTGCACCACGCATGTGGTAGAAATTAATGCACAAATCCCTGAATCTCTCTCTGTATCCTGGATACATTCTTCCTCACTAATTTGTAATGTTTTTGTTTAATCCCTTAGGCCTGCCTTTTAATCCCTTGTCCATCAGTCTTACATTGCAGAAAGAAAAATGCATTCCTACTTTCCCTGGCGCAGGTTTGCCCTTCTTGATGATGTCAAAGATATCCAGAAGGCAGCCAACCCAAAGCCGAAACCTCTAGCCAAAATGTATTATTTCACCCGATTTTCATCTTGGTGTATTTCCATCTCGGCAAAAAGGTTAGAATCAGGCTCTTGAGTGTATAAATTGAGAGAAAGGAAGCCAGAAAATTAATTAGCCTTCATTAGATTAGCCTTGGTTCTCCCACTCTCTGTTTTAGAGATGTCGCATTAGAACTTCTGTGATTCAGCTCCTTTTGTGCTTGAAGGCCAAAAGCTACATAGGAAGTAACGCTAAGTTTGTTCCTCTTTGGCTTTGATGTTGCCTTTGGATTGTTGGTAACTCAAGACAGATTGACCTCACGCTTAGTCTTGCAGCATTGCAAATACTGGAAACAAAATCATTGGTGGATCACTTATTTGCTTAGAACTCTTAATTGTGGAAATCGCTTCAGAAACACAACTGTCCTTGGTTGCATTCTTTCGGAACAAGTCGGTGCTTATATTTTATGAGCTGGAGAGAGAGACTTTCACCTCAAGTGGAATCAAAATAGCCCAACATTCACGCAAACCCATCAGTGCCTGTGATCCATTGAATTCAATCTTTATGTGCCTGAGTTTCACTGGATTTTCTCCTGGGATTAGGTGAAAAAGTGCAAAGCATTGGAAGCGCCCTCTAAAACTCTTGGCTTATTTCCTCCCCATCTGTCCCCAAATCAACGTTATTTCCCTAAAATTGCAGCCTGGCTCTTCAGGGATACTTAGAAAGAGATATATCATCGCTTGAATTTTGAAAGAGATAACTGCCCACATCAGTCTACATTGGAGGTACAGCAGGTTATGATGCCCCCATACAAGTGAAGAAATACCTCTGTAGGTGTAAAGCAGTGGCAAATGAAAGTCTCAAAATCCATCATTAGCAAGTCTTGCTTTCAATGTGCAGGGAAAAACTGGGATGGAGTTGGGGAACATTTTAGTTTGCAATTCTGCCAACTTTGTGGTTGGGTAAAGTCCTACCAAGAGAGCAGGAGATACTATATAGAAAAGGAATTTTATTTAATCAGTATTATTACTGGGGAATAAGAAGTGTTCGGAATCTTTTGAGTCCCAAACCTCTTGTTACTAATCTACTTTTTCTCTAACGAATTGATTGCTTTCATCAAGTAAAAGGAAATGAGTTCCCAATTTGGATTATGGAACTATGACAGCCTCTCTTCATCATCCACCTGAACTAAGTAAACTGAAATGTTTGTTTTAATTGTTCTCTGTTGCTTTAGAGCTTTTGTTATATTGTGCCTACCAAGCAAATGATGTTTACATAAAAATATAAATAAACTATGAAGCATAGCATTAACTTTGCCTCATGGCATTTAATCCAGCACATCAGGACAAAGGGGGTGGGCTTGGGAGTAGCAGGGGTGGGTGATTGCCAAACTTTGCTTACAGAAGTAGCCTCATGCAATTTCTAGACTCTTCAGTAAAAAGCTGTGCATAAAACTAAATCTATCTGCAAGCATGAGCTTCTCACTTGTGCAAACCAGGGGTGGGTTCTAACTTACCTCGCTGCCGGTGTGCTGGCTCCCACGCCGCGTGGGCACAGCTTGTGCGCATGTGCAGTAGAAAACCCAAAAAAAATTCCTCCCAAAAAAGCCAAAAACAAGATGGCAACGCATGCGCAGTGCCGGAAACTTGGCTTCTGCACATGCGCAGAAGAAAAAAAACACCCAAAAATTCAAAAACAAATTTCCCCCCAAAAAACAATAAAAAAAAAAGATGGTAGCACCCACGGAGCAGAACCGGCTCTGTGACGTCACCAGCAGCCTACTACCTCCTCGGCAGAACCGGTCTGAACCGGTAGGAACCCACTTCTGGTGCAAACCAATACCTTGAAAACATGAAGGCATAGTGTCAGAATCATCTTCATCTATCTATCTATCTATCTATCTATCTATCTATCTATCTATCTATCTTGATAGCTATCTAGCTTGATAGCTATCTAGCTTGATAGCTATCTATATATCTTCTATATATATAAAAAAGGATGTATGTATGTATGTATGTTCCAGCATAACTCTGGAACGCCTTGAGAAATTCCAACCAAATTTGGTACACAGATGACTTACCCTCTGGAGACAAACACTGTGGAGGTAAGACACTCCTAACACCCCTCAGTGTGTTTGTGTCCTTGCAGCCCATTTTGGCTGCAGGGAGTTTGTCTAGGCCAAAAGTGGGGCACGGGTGGAGGTGGCCCTCCTGCAGCCCATTTTGGCTCACAGGAGGCTGCAGGGAGGTCTAGACCCAGAGGGGGACATGCGCACATGAATGGGAGGCAGGGGCAATTAGGATGAAAAAATACATGGGCAGCGCCGGGTCATCAGCTAGTAGTTAAATATTGGTGGCATGGTTTCCTGGTAATTCAGAGATTAGGGAAACATTTTATAATTTAACTCAATAAGTGAAACTCTAGACCTGGACTCTTGGTTGACCCAGCCTAACATTGTCAACCTTGGACTACCAACTCTAGGCTACAAAAATCATGTCAGCCAATAAACAGGTGAGATGCAGAAGACCTGGGGGGGGGGTCAATGGGATTTTTTTAAAATGCACATCTAATGCTGCCTAGCAGTATCCCCTTAGGCAGGAACATTTTCTTCCCCTCTTGAATTGAAGGCATCTTTCATAAGAAACAGCCTTTCAGAAAGGGGTGTTTTTCTCTTCAACTTCCCAGTCTCCTCTGCAGCAGCTCTGCTAATTTTTTATTTTTTTGAAATCAGTTAAAATTGGCTATATTCCACTACCTAACTAGGCCATCTTACTGAAGGAGCTCTTGTATGTTTCTGCCACAGAGACATTCGGATTGCTCCCAGCAAGATTGCCTTGGAGGATTCATTCAACAGTCTAATGTCAGTATTGCTGGAGTAGGACCGAAAATCCGTCAGGACGTTTGCCAGGAAGCAAACAGACTGGATCAATGGAACAAAGCAGACACGTCTTCGGGCCTCCCATCCAAGAAGATGCTAAGCAATTCCAAAAGAGCTGTAAGATTAAGATGGTCCTTTTTATTTTTTTCTCCATGCACATCTTGGAGATCTTGATGCAAAGGGTTTTTTTTAGGGTTCCAGAAAGACGTTCACTGCATTCAGAAGCAGAATGACAGAATGTCTTGTGTCTCTTGCTGTTAGGTTAGGTTAGGATAATGTAGAGTAGAGTAGGAGTAGGAGTAGAGTAGAGTAAAGTAGAGTAGAGTAGGTAGAAGGAATGGAATGGAATGGAATGGAATGGAGTAGAATAGAGTAGAGTAGAATAAGAATAGAATAGAATAGAATAGGATCTGCACTAGAATAGAGTAGAATTGGAATGGAGTGGAATAGAATAGAATAAAATAGAATAAAATAGAATAGAATAGAATAGAATAGAATAACAGAGTTGGAAGGAACCTTGGAGGTCTTCTAGTCCAACCCCCTTCTTAGGCAAGAAACACTATACCATTTCAGACAAACAGTTATCCAATCTCTTCTTAAAAACTTGGATAACCATTTTCCATTTAGGGCTGGTATGGCCCTATATGTTAATTCCATTTTTTTAATCTCTGTTTTTCCTTTTGGAGGCCCCTCGAACTGCCTGTACATTCCTAGAAGGATCATGTGATTGTCATTAGCAAACAACTCGGTACCAGGCAAGTAGCTGGTTTGGGATTAACTCCCTTTTCGTCTTGTAGCTAGATGATTACATTAGCTTGCAGGTTTTACTTAATTACCAGTCTTATCAGTTAGAGACAGAAGGGCAGAGGACTGTAATATTTTAGTAATGAACCCAACTTCAGGAAGATCATCCTCTACCAGAGCTGTGAATATTTTATTTGCTTGTTGCTTGCTAACGAGCACATATTTTTGTTGTTTTCCAAGCGTGCATAAAAGCTATGCTCATTTGTATTTTAGGGGCTCTCGATTTGCGATTTAGTCCCAAGACCAAAACTCTTTGTTGCTGTACAGAATAAACAGCAAATCGTTTAATGACAGCAATGGGGACTTCAAGGATGGACATCACTAAAAGTGATGTAGTTGCGCTTTGACCGCATTGCTTAGCGTTAGAAATTTCGATCCAGCTGGTTGCGGTAAGTCGATGATTACCTGTAGGGAAACATTTCAGGACAAAAGCAAGCAATAGCAAACCGCCAAGAAGCCTGACTCAATAAAGTTTTTATTTTAAGATGCAAGGTGTTTGTGTGTGCACGATGTCACTTTATGGACTAAAATTCAAACAGTTTCAAATATGAGGATGTGTATCTGTTTCCTGCGTTGATTACATCCCAACACAGAACTCAAGATTCTTATACAATTCCTCTCACGAAATATTGCGCAGACCTGTCGGGTTCAAAACCAATGACACATTTGTCCAAGGTGAGTTTTTAAAATTGTTTTGCACCAATAGACAAAATCTTGCCAGAATGGCTCCAACACTGGAAGTTTTAAAGAAGAGATTGGACAAAACATTTCCTTTGTTTGTTTCCCAGCTGGGAAGCACCGATGCTGAGAAGAAATAGACATAGAAGCCAGCTGCCAGAAATGGGATCCTTAAATTCAGGAAGGCAAGAAAAGTACTGACATAGCTCGAGCATTCCTGGCTTGCAAGCAAACTTGGAAGTGTGACTGAGCCTTTTATGCTTAACCCCCCTTTGAAGCTTCTGCATCTTGATGGGTTTTGGTGTGTTTCTGATTGCTCTGGGTTTTGTTTTTGTCTTGGTTCCAGGTCTTTTGTTTTTCCTGTCCTAGAAATTAATCCTGTCAGGGAGGCAGGAAAAAGGGAGTTTCGGTTTACCATGGAGAGTTTATTTTTAGCCTGATTCCCCTTATCTTAATGGCTCTACTTAAGTGTTCCTTTCAGCTGGTGCTTTTGCCTGGGGTTTTCTTAAAGGGGGAAGGGCTGGCTTGGGTCTCTTGGCACTGTTTTCTGAGGTTTCTGGCACTGTCCTTTTGGGTATACGTCCCACATTTGTCTAAAATGGTATAGGGTTTCCTGCCTGAGCAAGGGGTTGGACTAGAAGATCTCCAAGCTCCCTTCTGTTATTCTATTATCATAATTTTATAGGCCACCCACAATAGTGAGAAAGGAATGGACACCACATACATTTTGCAGACATATTTAAGAAAAGGAAACATATCTTTTCCGAAAGACAGCAAGGGAAATTACTTATGCTACGTTTGGCATAGATGCAATTCTTAAAAGAGTGACTGTGGGAAATCGCAACCAGGTGGCCTATGAATCCACTTGTTTTGCTATGTAGGTAGGTATCCTGAATGGTTCACATGAAATTCTTCCCCCTCCCTCTCTTTCTTTAGGAAGATTACCTTAATAGCTTTGGCCAAGCATAATCGCCAGCAATACATTACCATGGAAACAAAATAGTTGGCTGATTGCTTAAAATGGGCAGGAAGGATTTGAAAGGGCAAAGTTTCCCCATCCCCTCTGAGTCGCCAAATGTGATAATCCAATTGCTTAGCATGAATACTGAATTAGCCCATTATCAGGGTCACAGAATATATTCTACTGTAAATGAACCTCAATGGCCAAGTTTAACTGCACACACAACTGCCAAGGGGAAACTAATTGTTGGAAGAAATATCCATCTGGTTCAGTCCCAAGCTGGGAGAAGGACACTGGGAACATGGAGGCTGATTGGAAAGATGGTTTATCAATGAAACAGAACCACATGTTTGTGGTTCTGGGACAGCTGACAAACTGGAGTTGAGAAGGGGTGGGTTTTTAATACCTTCTTTGGGCTTTGCATTTGAGCTTCCTGTTCCTGTGCAAGAACATGTCCTTTAATGTTCAGTTGTCAGATTCCTATGGGGGTCATGTAGGGGTCATAGCTGGCTCTATAGGCAAAGGAGGAAATGCAAATCCTAGGTGCTTGTCTGAGTTAATCAGGTCAGCCTCTGGCTTATTGTTTATCTGAGCTCCCAGGTTTGACGTTTGGACTGCTCTGGGATGGTGCAACGAAGAGACTTGTGTTCTGAAAGGGTGTTGTGCAATTCCTATTGTGCCTCAATGGCTTTTATCCTGTTTTTTGGATGTTGGAAAAGTGGCTGCTTCTAAGCCTACCCTTCTGCCTTTTGTTCAGGCCTTTGCTGCAGGGAGTTTCAAAATATTCTGTCTTGAATGGATGACCAAATCTGCATTTCTAAATGTTGCCGCCTCAGTTTCTGCTTGAGGGCAGGGAAACTTGGGGGCTGCTTCCTGCCTCTAAAAAAACACGTTCCTCCATTTCTCACTTAGGGAAATGCAATATTCTGCCTTTTTAATATTTCTCAAAATATTTCATTCTTCTAGGAGGGAGAGGCTTCCCACGCAATCAAGTTTAATCCCCGGGGTCTATGAATGCAGCTGCTAGATCTTTATCTGGCCTGGTTAAGAATGGATACAGCCATGGTCTTATGATTGGAGGTTATCCATTGCACCAAACCAAAGATGGACACATTAAGCTAACGGTTGCATGATATCTGAGGGGGCTGCACTCCAGAATAATCGTCTAAGCCAAGAAAATAAGTGCATTTTATTTGCATTTTATTAAAATGAAACATAGTCATTGACATTACTGCCAGTCACATATTTCATTAGTTTCTCCCTTCTACGGTTTTATCAATTGTACATGGCTATATTTCTGGAGGACGACAAGAGTTATTTCTCAAATGTTGGGAGATTGCACCAAGCACAGGATGTTATGGTTCCAGTTTTATATTCTGAATCAAATCTGCATTTCTAAAGCTGCCCCTTGGCGAAGGGGGGGTGGGGGCAGGGAGCTGAGACTCTGAGTTTCTGCCTCCCTTAAGATTTTTAATTGCTCTTTTAGGGGAAATATTTTATCCTGCCTTTTTAAAAAATATTTCTCAAAAT
Organism: Pseudoxenodon macrops; assembly: GCA_032467955.1. Taxonomy (NCBI): domain Eukaryota; kingdom Metazoa; phylum Chordata; class Lepidosauria; order Squamata; family Pseudoxenodontidae; genus Pseudoxenodon; species Pseudoxenodon macrops. The sequence goes on along the minus strand of JANHFT010002729.1, from coordinate 169,971 downwards.
ATTTCATTCTTCTAGGAGGGGGGGGATAGCTTCAGTGGTGGGTTGCTTGCCCGAACTGGTGGCGGGAATTTGCCCCTACACGCCAAACTGGCAGCGACGGCTGGCCAGCCACGCCCCCAAACTGGTCCTCCGTCTGAAAATCGCTGCTCCGGCTTCAAATCAGCCCCAAAACAACCCTCTGCACATGCATAAAGCCTTCTGCACATGCGCAGAGGGATTTTAACCCGGAGGAGATGGGGGTCACTTTTGACAAGACCCGAACCAGTAGGGAAGGTAGGAATACACAGTCCTCTTACCCACACTACCCACAGTAGCTATTATTAAGTAAGTCTTTGGCTTATTACAGATGCCTTCTTATTGCTCTTTATTGTTATTGCTCTTGATACTGACAATAGTTCTTTAAGGTGTTTAACTTTGACTAGAATTTGTCCAAATTTTTAAAACATTTGAAATTGTAACCACGTAAACACATGATTTTTTCCCCATTTTTGTGCAAAGGTTGTGAAAGTACCCCAGCAGAGTTGGATTCCTATCAGTTCTAACCGGTTCTTTAGAACCGTGAGTAACTCGGTGATGATGTCACAGAGCTTGTTCTGTAGGTGTCTCCATGGGTGCCGCCATCTTGGATTTTGCTTCTGTGCATGTGCAGAAGCTACTTTTTGATTGCTGTGTGCACGCAAGGCACAACCCTGAGCAAACCGGCAGCAAAACGATCCACAACCCACCCCTGTATCCCCAGTATGGAGTGATGAAAGTAACTTGTAAAAGCAAGTGTTGTGGGAAATGAAATACAGCATAACTGAGTTGCAAGGGACCTCAGAGGTCTTCTAGATCAACCCTCTGCTCAAGCAAGAGACTCTATACCATGGGGATCAAGCTTGTGGCGTCCGTCGCCATCACGTGATGTATCACGATGTTTTTCCCCTTCGTGGAGCTGGGGTAGGCGTGGCCTGCATGCATGGGCCACCAGTTTGACACCCTGCTCTATACCATTCCAGACAAATGACTGTCCATCTCTTCATAAAAACCTCCAGTGATGAAGCACACACAACCTCTGGAGGTAAGCCTTTCCACTGTCAGGAAATGTCTCCTTAGTTCTAGGTTCCTATCTCTAAACATTTACAACTGTTGTCTCACACTTACTCTGCTTTACATTGGCTTAAGGAACAGGGCTGAAATATCATGACATCCACCCACTTGTGCCATCAGCATTTAAGACGTTGCTCTATTTACAAATCACTGAACTGAAAGGTGCAACTTTTTCCAGGTTCCAGAACTTTGGAAAAGAAGAAAAGTTTGGGTTTCACCTTTGAAATGCAAATTCAATCCTTAACAGATGTTGATTAAAAACACAACCCCATTTGCCTTCTTTTTTTAAGAAGCATTTTCAAATGCTGCCATCTTGAGGATAAACTGCACAACGGCTCTTGAATGAGGATCAGCACAATGTAAATAGAATAATTATAGAGAGCGTGTAGGGCTAGCGATTCTCCTCTCTCACTATTCAATGCTGCATAATGTACCATATGTGGGCAAAAGAGATGGGTCTGGCTAATGGGGCAAAAGAGTTTATAATAGCCAATCATGAAAAAAAGAGTTTGGTAGCACCTTTTCAGGCTAATAAAAAAATTCATGAAAGTTTATGCTGTTTAATACCATTTGTTTGTTTGTTTGTTTTATTTATTTATTTAATTTATCAAGCATGTATTAGATAACAGATATAAGTATACAAATAAGATACAAGCAAGGGGGAATATTAGGACAGGGACGGAAGGCACACTGGTGCGCTTATGCACGCCCCTTACAGACCTCTTAGCAATGGGGTGAGGTCAACGGTAGACAGTCTAAGGTTAAAGTTTTGGGG
>JANHFT010002729.1:155414-168007 GCA_032467955.1 Pseudoxenodon macrops | reverse complement strand
TACCTACCTATCTATCTATCTATCTATCTATCTATCTATCTATCTATCTATCTATCTATCTATCTATCTATCTATCTTGTATACGCAAGCAGACACATATTCCGTACACACATACAAAAACACACTTGAATAATGTTCGTATTAGACAATTATCTATAGAATTGTAATTCTATTACTGTACAATGTTCTGATTCTAAAAAGCTACTTAAGAGCATGCAGGCATCATGCTGCATCAGTCTGCAACTTGAAATAACTTTTTAAGGATTATATTGCTATGATTTCCACTCCTGGATTTTGCTTCTGCGCATGCTTTCGATTGCTTTGTGCGTGCATGCACACTTCACGCAAGCAGAGAACTGGCAGCAAAAATATCCGGAACCCACCCCTGGTATATATGTGTGTGTGTATTCAAACAATATTAATATTTCAGGGTTAATAAATCTACTAATCTGTATATTTCTACCTATTTAAGAGAAAAATGGCGACCTTAAGAGTCAAATTGACAAGCTTTGGAAAGAGGTAAATGCACTGAAAGAAATGCAAGCCTTACAAACAGGTAAGTTCTGTTGGTGTGGTTTTCTTTTACCTGCGAAAAAGCCTGCGAGAAGCATCCTTCCCCACAATCTATTTTTTCAGTTGCTACCTGAGTTTAACTACAGGTAGTTTTAATACAGGGAAGAGGAAGAGACTACGGCAAATATGATTTCATTTCCTGTTGCACTAAAAGCTATTCATACTGTGGGATGCTGAAAGGTGATTTAAAACACACTTGAAGAATCCCTGGTCTGGGACTCATATTTGCTAAGCACTGAGTTGACTTTACTTTGGCAGATTGCAGGACTAAATCAATGGAGGCTACAGATCTTGCCTTCCACCAACAGCTAAGGAGACTCCTATGTCCTGCTAATTCTGAGGTCAACACAGACACTTCTTTTCCTTTGTGGTGTACTGTGAAGCCAGTGTGGTGTACCAAAAGGGGCTGTTTCCCCCCCAAGCTGAAATAGTACAAATAACACTCCCAAATTGCTTTCATCTCCTCTACCCCTTCTATACTGCCTTCAAGACAGGGGTGCAATTCAGCAGGTTCTGACAGGTTCTGGAGAACCAGTAGTGGAAAGTTTGACTAGTTTGGAGAACTGGTAGCGGAAATGTTGAGTAGTTCAGAGAACCGGCAAATATCACCTCTGGCTGGCCCCAGAGTGAGGAGGGAATGGAGATTTTGCAGTATCCTTCCCCTGCCATGCCCACCAAGCCACGCCCACCAAGCCACACCGATCAAGCCACGCCCACAGAACCGGTAGTTTAAAAAAAAAAGAATTCCATCACTGCTTCAAGACCAAGTCTTCTAAGAGAGGACTAACATGGCTCTGTAGATTTACAGAAATAATAAAAAAAAAAGATTTATAGAAGGTGGAAGGATTGGGACTCAATGTTATGTTTTGCAAACAGAGCAGGCTTGATATCAATGCCCATCTGCTCCAAAACATCCACTTTTGGTGCTCAAAAGGACCTCTGATCCCTCCAGTATCATATTGAACTTCTTAAGGATATCTCTGGGTCCATAATGCCTATCTGCACTCTTTTTTTTTTAAAGCAAGATGTAGCCAGGACTTTATTTGGAGATAGGTTCACTTGCTTGGGGAAAAAAGAGGAGATAAACGGGGGAAATATAGAGCATCCGAATGTAGTCATTAATTATGCTTTCATGCATTTCCCTTCCTTCCTCACCCATCCTCAATCCTAGCAAACAGAGGATAGGTATTACTCTGTTCCGGGAGTGGAATTCAATTTTTTTTACTACCCACTGGTTCTGTGGGCGTGGCTTGGTAGGCGTGGCAGGGGAAGGATACTGCAAAATCCCCATTCCCACCCCACTGTGGCACCAGCCAGAGGTGATATTTGCTGGTTCTCCAAACTAGTCAATATTTCCACTACCAGTTCTCCAGAACCTGTCAGAACCTGCTGGATTTCACCCCTGTGCTGTTCACATAATACACTTAAAGTGAATATTGAACTGATTTATTTTCTGGGTTCACACTGTCCATTGAAGCATAAAGTAACCAAAAGGTTTTGGTTTACCTACTACACTAAGCCATAAAATCCTAATTGAAATTGACATTCCAAAGTAAATACGTTGTGAATGAAGCTATTAAGTCTTTTAACTGTGCTTAAATTCCATTTGTGAATGGAGCCAGTAACTAGTGAAGTAATCAGGAGAAAAAAAATCCTGAAAATAATGGAACAGTCTATCTACGGAGTTATGGGTTCTCCATCTCTGAATGGTTTTTTTTTTTCAAAAGACTAGACAGTACTTTTCATGAATGATTTAATTGGTTTTCTGAATGGGTTAATTGGTGCCTCAAATGGTTTAATTGTTTTTTCTCTTTTCTCTGTGATGATTCCACCTTTTATCATGGTGATAGAAGAGTAATTCAAATGTTCAAGGGATTAGAGATCAGATTGCAACTAGTGAGTGTTTTTAACTTGGGGGAGAGAAATGACTTCAATAAAACTTGTTTAAAAAGTATAGTTAGGATAATAGAAAACATTTTTTATTGTACAATTTTAACCCCAGATGTCTGATGAAGCAAAAATGAGGGAGATTTGGAAGGGCTAAAAAGAATATTATTTTTAATGACAGTGGGTTAAAGAAGAAAGAACAGTGATCCCAGGCAGCTTTAAAATGGGCAGAAATACGTCTTCTATCAAAAATAAAAGCTATATAGTCATAAAATTGAGCATGACTCACTTAATAACCACTTGGCTTGGCAATGGAAATTTTGGTACCAAACCTGGTTGTAAATTGAGGACTTCCACTATTCTATGTGTGCTTTTCATTTGCTGGAAGAAATATCCTTCTGGGTTCAGTTCCAAGTGGGTGAAAAGACACTGGATTCATGGAAGTTGTTTGGAAAGAAGGTTTATCAATGAACAGGATCACATGGTTTGAGGTCCTGGGCAAAAAGCACATGGGTGAGAGAGAGAGAGAGACAGAGAGAGACAGAGACAGAGAGATAGAGAGACTCTCTGTTGAGATTTGAATTTGAGTGTGTATTCTGCTTGGTTGTCAGACTCCCATGGGGCCATGCAGGGGTAACTTTGTAGGTTGTGTTTTTGAGTCCTAAGGTTTGTTGTGCCTTGATGATATAATGAAAGGGCTTTGGGCAATTTCTATTATGGTTCTGCTTGAAGGAGGTAGATCTTTGTTATGTAGAATAGACTGGCCCAGGCTTTAATGGCCCATTGACAAAGGTGTGGGGGGCTGAGTTTCTGCCTTCCTCTTAGGGGAAATATTCTGCCCTTTTAATATTTCCTAAAATATCTCATCTTCCTAGAAGAGGGGATGCTAACTTCCTACACATTCCATTCACAGTCTGCCTCCGTGGAACAAAGATCCACAAGAAATGCTACCTGGTCTCTGAAGGTGCAAAGCATTTCCATGAAGCCAACGAAGACTGCATCGCCAAAGGCGGGACCTTAGCTATTCCCAGAGATGGAGATGAAACCGCAGCCCTGAGAGAGTACAGCAAGAAGAGCTTGCCAGGGGTGGCGGACTTTTGGCTCGGTGTCACTGACATGGTAAACGAAGGCAAATTTGTAGACGTCAACGGAATGGTCCTGAATTACTTCAACTGGGACCGTTCACAACCCAACGGGGGGAAGCGCGAGAACTGTGTCTTCTTTTCTCAAGCAGGTCAAGGAAAATGGGCGGATGAAGTCTGCCGTACGGTTAAACGTTACGTTTGTGAATTCCTGATCCCTTAGACCTCTTTCCAATCACGGCTGTTGGAAGGTGTGCTGAAATGACAGCTTGCGAGACCTTGAGGAAACCTTGAGGAAAATATCCATTGCAATTCTGGGAGTGAAGATCTTAGTTGCTCATGGTTGGAGGGGAAAATATGAAATGATCACAGATAGGCAGTTGAGTTGAAGTTTCTAGAGTTTTCCTGAGATTAGCCTGCTGTTTGAACAAGGGTTTGATGGACCTTGAATTGTACCAGACTTGCTCCTAAGATCCCTTGTCTAGTTAGAGTGAGATACGTTCAGCTTTGTCTAGTTAAACCAACGAGATATATTCTGCTTCCAGATAATGGTCTTCTTATTGCATTACATTACGTATTACTTCTGATTCATTCTCATTTTCTCTAGTGACTTGATCTCTCTTCTCCACCCCAGCTCAAATTTTATGATCTGGTTCTTGGTCTGAATCTTGACTGATTCAAGAAATCCTATTTCTTGGGAAATGAATTCATATCTTGCCGTCCACTTGCCATCCCATCGATCTAATGAAGATTGAAATCCTTCATTGTTCTTTAGGGAACAATGTAACTTTTGTAGACTATTTTACTTTTGAAGTCCAAGTTTAAAGTCCTTATGTTCTTGTTCTATTTGAACCCGGGAAAGATTTCTAATGTTTGAGATATATCTTCACCTATAGAAATGAATGTTTAAAATTATTGTAGGAGAAGGATAAAAAACAAATATTCTAATACTTAATAGCATCTTAAGTTGTCAATCAATGGATAATGTTAGCTCTGGACAACTCTGCACCAAAGACAAATTCCTTGTGTGTCCAATCACACTTGGCCAATAAAGAATTCTATTCTATTCTATTCTATTCTATTCTATTCTATTCTATTCTATTCTCTCTGAAATGTAATCTCCCAACATGCTTTACTGCATTCGCTAACACAGATAGATAGATCTTTTTCTATACACTTCATAACATTTAATAAAGTTATTTTTAAAAGCATTAAATATTGGTTGTAAATTTATTTATTCATTTGTTTGTTGGTTTAAAAGATGTGTAAGGTTGTCCACCTTAAATATTCGAAGTTTCTTACAATCACAGTAAAACCAGTAGTCATGAAACAGGAAAATGATCAAACAAAAACAAAAAACGCTTTGAACTCTCTTTACACACACAAACACACACTCACACACACACTCTAAATAAATCAATTGAACTTATATAATAGCAATTTCAATTTTAATCTTTCTTTATTCCCTAAAGTTCCTTCACCTTAACCATATCCTTAGGATATCTTGCAGCAAGCTCCACTTACTCTCAATCTATTTTATTCCATTCCACTTTTATCTGCCCTAGCACCTTGGTCAAAAGTCAGGCTGCAGCTATGTGTTGGTGTGGTGTGGCTTTAAATTGCACCCATAAGCAGTCTTAAGGGTGATGTCTGGGCTTAATCAAGCGCAAAGATAAGGCTGTACCACACAACACGCTGTGCCCTGAACTACAAATCTCATTTCGAACCTAATCTAGAATGTTGTGTGAAACCAACTGGAATCATTGCACTTGATGAGTTAATCCAGACTGATTAACCTCTATGTGTTTGCACATGATGCTTAAGTGCGTTAGTTAAAGATCTGAAGGCTGCTTTGGCAAAGTTGGCTCAGCTAGGTTGATTTTTAAGCTTGGTTTTGGTTACTTTATCCCTTGCCCATGCAGTGCGAACTCAACTGATAGGGTTAACTTACAACTTGTTGCATGCTGTGAGGCCAGAACGCGAGTCAGTTCAATAGCCAGATCAGGAAGAGCATAGCTACCTATTTCCTTTTCAGAAGATCTAACCGGTGGGCATCTCCTTAAGAAGCTACAACCTCAGGTTTTGCCTTCTTTACCTTCCTCAAAGAGTTACAATGATAAAGGTAAGCTCGACAGTCACTCCCGGGAGTTAAAACGTGGAGTAGTCCGTAACTCAGCTGGAAATGGAGGGTGACGGCCTGGAGGCTTCAGAGTTTGAGCACCTGCCGGCGGAAGTCGGGCTGAGTACCCTGCTGGCCCTGGGGGTCTTCGTGGCCGTGAAGCTAAGCGTGGACGCCGTGCGCCGGAGCAGAGCGAAGGTCTCACTGCTGGTAGTGGGTGGCGGCCCGGTGGGACTGACAGCCGCCCTGGTTGCTGTCCGCTCGGGCAAAGTTCTGAAGCTGACGCTGCTGGATGCGCGTCCCCGTGCCACCCTCCTCTGCCGTCCCCAGCAGATCGCCCTCGACCCCCGCAGCATCCAATTCCTGTTGGGGCTGGGGGTGGATTTCGGCAACCTGGAAGGCTGCTGGGACAAGGGGCATTTCTTCACCAAGGTGGGCATCTTCCAGGAGCATCTGCTCAGCCTTCTGGAGCAGCACAAGAGGCCACTGGCTCTCCGGATCTCGCTGGGCACCAAGGTGAGTGAGGGACAAGAAACCATCCAGGCAAAGGTAGGATAGGTATCTCTGGGCAGGTCTCTCTCTCTCTCTCTCTCTCTCCACCCCATTTGTAAAAAAAAAAAGATAGATCAGTTTAATGGCCAGCCGTTGCAGAGATCCTGCTGTTAGAAGATACTTTTCAGAGGTTTAGTCCCAAATGGACTCCCGTGGACCTCACTTCATACTTAAGAGGTACATAGAGGGGGCGTGCATAAACGCACTAACGTGCCTATCATCCCTGTCATTGTATTTTTATATTATTCCTGTTTTTGTTTCTGTTTGACAAATTATAATAAATAAAATAAAATAAAATAAAATAATAAAATAAAGTAAAGTATAATAAAATAAAATAAAATAAATACTATAGGATGACAACCTCTTGGGGGGGGCTGAGGATTGCAAATAAACAGTGGGTGTGATGACCCTGCAAAGAAGAGAAACATGTATCCTATGCATGTATGTATATATGCAGTTGGTTGGTTGAGGAGCCTCAAAACAAGAACTTTGGGATCACAGTTGTCCATTCTTATTTTGGGGGGTGGCGGGTGGGAGAGAGGACATTGTCTTCTACTGCATAGCTTTTGACTAACTTTCTCCAACTCGATGTCCTCATCCCAGCAAATCAGTCGATCAACCTTTGCTGGATTAGAAGTTCTTTTAAAAGTTGCACAATGCTTACTGGGATCTGCTGCCTCATTTTCACTTCTATTCCCTCTCAGCGTAAATCATCTTTTGGGGAAGGAGACATACTTGTTCCTTTGTGTTTGGCAGAAGAGTTTGGGATGTTCCAGTCGAAAAGTATAATGAAGGCTGCAGTATATCTTAGAATGTTTACATTCTGCCTTAAAAAGTCCTGCTTAAAGTACAGAAATAAACATGTCTGCTTCATTTAATTACGCATTGTGTTTATTCTTCCCAAAAACCTAAACAAATTCCATGCAGTTTTAAAAAATCAAAGTAAGCATAACGTTCACGATTCCCACTTCATGAATTAAGTGCGATTCCTTCAAATGTACACCCAGGATATTACAACTAGCTTTCTTTATCATGCATAAAATTGACAGGCCCAGGGAGACTTTTATGATTAGAGTAATAATAACCAGGTATTGAGACAATCTATAAACTGGAACAGTTAATTATTATTGTACATATTTAGACAGATAAAGGGCTCCATAAATGAAACCAAACAAAAGGCATTTGGCTAAGATTAAAACACATATATACACTAAGGAAAGCTTTGTTGGTTTATAATTAAAGCTGAGCATGAGAACCAGTAATAAAAGGACTTCCCTGTAAGTGTTGTGTAGAAAAGTGTGTGAGGGAAAAATAACATTCCCCCCCCCCCTATACTATGTTGGAGAAAGCTGATTTTTCCACTTCTGGTGGAGGGGATTTAAAAAGATAGATTTTTTTTCATTGGGTTGATTTGTTGCTTCTGTTCACACCTCGGCAAAGACAGAACCATATTCCCAAACTGTATTCTCGGGGAATTATACATGAAATGTGGGTCAATTTTTGTCTTTCCATCTCTTCTTTAGTTCTCAGGTGAATTTTTAAAAAAGAATTTAGTGTCTGATTGGCCAAAGATCGTTGTCTTAGCCGATGGAACCCGTGGTGAATCAAGTGCAATCTTTGGAATCAACCCAGAATACACGGTGGAATCTTGCAATACTTACGGAGCGAATGCAGTCATTGAGAGACCGGACCAACGACAGGTAATCATAAACAAGGAATGTGTTAGATCGTGCAGTGAATGGAGACTGGAGGCATTAGTGACAATCAGCTCTCTTTATTGTGGTTCAGCTTAAGGTTATCCGGACTGCCTGCTATGCCTGGGGAACCCTCTTTTATGGGATTCCCCTGGCTTGCAGGCAGACACGTTCCAATAGGCTAGGAAACCCCCGTCGCTAGTTAGCCAACCAGCAACGGGCACACAATTCCATACAAATGGAGATGGCCATAATCACCCCTCCAGGGCTCAGGATATGCAAGGGGATTAGGCAGAACACAACACCCCTCCCCTCAAAGTCCCTGCTATTGTCTCTGGTGAAAGGACATGATGTAGTCCCGCAGGTACGATGGCGGCCAGTGTTCTTGTGCCGAGCGGTGTGGACCCACGTGTTCCGGCTCGGATACCGCTTCTGCTCTCTCTCATCTGGGCGATCGCTCTTGTGGTGCGGGGATGCGTGGGGCCATGTCCACACCCCGAAACTGCCCCCCGATGGGCACTAGCGGCACGTACCCGAACTCGTCGTCGGCCGGGGCCTCGCTCGCCTCGTCGGTCATGCTCTCGTGTCGCAACCTGGCGACCCTGATCCGGCTTCGCAGTTGGTCAATGTGGCGGTGCCACACCCGGTTGTCCCCCAATTGGACCTCGTATGACCGGGGCCCTGCGATGGCGGTGACGATTGCTTTCACCCACTTCGGCTCCCCCGCGTGGTCCAATGTATACACTAGATCCCCCTCCCTGAGAGCCAGAGCTACCTTTCTGGATTCCATTGGGGTGTCCGTCTGGTAGCTCGGGTGGAGGCGATCCAGGGATGAACTCAGCTTGCGACCCATCAGCATCTCCGTGGGGCTCCTCCCGGTGGTGGCGCAGGGTGTGTTGCGCTGGGACAGGAGGAACTGCTCGAGCCGCACCCTCCGTACACTGGCCCCCATGCTAGTGAGCGCCTCCTTGGTGAGGCACACCATCCGTTCCGCCCGTCCGTTGCTCTGCGGGTTGTAGGGCGCGATTAATGTGTGGTGGATGCCCAGGCCTGCCAGGAACTCCTCTATCTCTTTGGTGGTCAGTTGCGGCCCGTTATCGGAGACCAGCACATCTGGTAGGCCGTGGGTCGCAAACAGTCCTTCAAGGGCTTTGATGGTGGCACTCGTCGTGGTGGATGGCATAGGAATTACCTCCAGCCACTTGGAGTACGCGTCTACCGTTATGAGGTAGGAACGGCCTTCCACCGGGCCCGCAAAGTCGATGTGGAGTCGGGACCACGGGGCTCGCGGAATCTCCCACTCCAACGGGGTTGCTTTCGGTGGGGCTGAACGAGACTCTTGGCAGGGCGCACAGGTGGCCACCCACTCTTGAATGTCTTTGTCCAGCTGGGGCCACCACAAATAACTTCGGGCCAGCGCTTTCATGCGCACAATACCCGTGTGCCCCGTGTGCAAGGTATCTATCACTTGCTTCCTTAGTGCTTGAGGAATCACGACCCGTTCCCCCCACAGTACACAACCGTTCAACATAGAGAGTTCCGTTCTTTTCGCAAGGAACGGTCTGAAGTCCTCTCCTTCCGCCTCCTGTGGCCACCCGCTCAACAACCAGTTCATAACTTTCCCCAACACCTTGTCCCTCTTGGTGTGCTCGGCGACATCTCTTGATGTGACCGGGCTGGAGGGATCGACGTCCACCAAGAGCACGGTGGAGAACGGGGCCGGATCAGTGATGGGGTCAGGTGTTGGGCATCGCTGAGGGCGTCTACGTGGCTGATGCTGGTTCCGGGCTTGTGGATCAACTCGTAGTCGTATCCCGCAAGGAATACCGACCATCGGATCATCCGTGGAGACAGGAATTGGGGAGTCTTTTTGTCCCCCGCCAGCAGTCCTAACAGGTTTGTTGTCTGTGATGACCCGGAAATGCCTCCCATAGAGGTATTCGTGGAAGCATTTGATGCTTGCCACGATGGCAAGGGCTTCTTTGTCCAGCTGGCTGTAGTTGTGCTCAGCTGGGGACATGGTTTTGGAGTAGTAGGCGATCGGGGCCTCCTTACCGTTGGGTAGGATGTGACTTAAAACTGCCCCGATGCCGAAAGGTGATGCGTCGCACGTGAGCTGGAGGGGAAGAGTGTCCGAATGTTGTATGAGGACGCTGGAGGAGGTGGTCTTTCAGCTGGGCTCGCGATGTCACCGAGATGAGGACATCATCGAAATATGGCACCACCCCTGGAATGCCCTGTAGCATAATACTTTGGAACAGTCCTGGGGCCACGCTTACCCCAAATTGGAGTCGGTTGCATTTGAAAGCCCCCCTATGTGTCACTATCGTCTGGGCTTCGGTGGTGGCTTCGTCCACCGGCAATTGCTGGTACGCTTAGGTGAGATCCAGCTTCGCAAACACGTTCCCGTTCCCCAACGAGTGTAGTAGGTGTTGAACTACTGGTACAGGATACACATGGGGCTGCAGCGCCTTGTTGATGGTCCCTTTGTAGTCGGTGCACACCCGCAGAGAGCCATCTGGTTTCACTGGGAGGACAATGGGTGTCTCCCATTTGGCGTGGTCTACTGGTTCGATGATACCTTGAGCTAGTAATTTATCTAGCTGTTCGTCCAGCTTGTGCCGAAGGGCGAAAGGGACACGGCGGGGCTTCAGACTGATCGCGGCAACACCGGGGTCTAGATTAAGGGATATGGGCTTTCCCCAATATTTACCCAGTGAGCCGTCGAATACGTCCGGGAACTCGTCCAACAGCTGCTCGAAGTCGTCCTGGTTGATTCAATGCAGGCCGGTGAGTCCCATTCCCAGGGGCTTCAGCCATCTGATGCCAAGCAGGGTGGGTCGATGGCCTTCCACGACGGTGAGCTTTGTGTCCCCGGAATGAGACGTCCACCTGCGTTTGGCCGGTCACGGGCAGATTGTGGCCGTTGAAATCCACAATGCGCAGCACTTGCTTCTCCAGGGCGGTTTTGGGCAGCTCCGGCAACAGTTTTCGGAGCTTGTCCCATGACATGATTGAGTACATGGAACCCGTGTCCACCTCCATCTTGCACAGTTGCCCCCCGATCATGACCGTTGCAAAGAACTTCTCTGCATCGGTCGAGTTGGCATGGCTGACCACTGTGCAGTGGACCTTCCGCTCGCCTCTTTGGTCGCGCCGGTTGGATGGTCGGCCGGACCCCTTCCACTTGGCCTCACGTGGCCTCCATGGCGGGGAACGGCGTGGCGAGGCGAGGCTCAGTAGGGATCGTCGTTGTGGGGATGAGTGTCTTCGCGGGGATAAGCGTTGCTTGCGGGAGCTGGGGTGCGAGGCTCGGCAGGCTTTTGCTATGTGCTCTCGTCTTAGGCAGCGGCTGCACGTGGTGTCTTGGAAACAACACTTGGCTCTTGTGTGATTCCCTAGACACCCGGGACACTCGAGTTCATCCCGCTCATCTTGCCACGATCTTGCGATGTACGGCCTCTTTCTCGCTGCCCTCATCCAAGGCGGTGGCCTCTGGGTCTGGGCTCGATTCACGATGGATGTGATGTATGTTGTCCCGTCCCATCTCAGCAGCGGTGTAGTCGGACTCTTCCGCTACTTGGGCTTTGTCCAGGGCCTCGCCGAGGGTGAGGCTGCGGCGCACGATGGGCCTCTGCTTGAGGTTGGCGTCTCTCAGGCCGATGATGAGACGATACCTCAGGATGTCATCTAGCCCGGTGAATTCGCAACGGGCTGCGATCGATCGGAGCTCTCCGAGGTACTTTCGAATCGACTCGCCCTCTCGCTGCTTACGGTTATAGAAGCGGTTCCGTGCGACGAGGAACCCTCTGTTTCCGTATTGGGCGGCCAGCAGACGTTGGACCTCTGGCCACGGCGTTTGCTCGATGGTGACGGGTGCGACCAGAGATCGGGCCACATGGTAGACCTCGTCTCCGCAGTTGGCGAGAAATAACGCCTTCTTCTGGTCGCCGGGAATGCCTTGCTGCGAGTTCCCGGCCAGGTGTAGCTCGAATCTGCCCATGTAGGCTGCCCAGTCACTGGTTTCTGGGTCGAATGCCGGTAGGGAAGACGAGAGTTTCGAGGTGGTTGCCATCTCGGAGTCGCGGATAGGTTCTTGCTTTGGAAGGCTGCATGGAGGAGCTCTTCCTTCGAAGTCGGTAGCTTGCCACAAGGTTGCCTTTGTCTTGCAGTCTTTACTGGGATCCCATCCTCGTCGCCAGTGTTAGATCGTGCAGGAAGTAAGACACGAGTCGAGTGACAGTCAGCTCTGTTTATTGGCTTAGCTCTTAGTAATCCGGACTGCCTGCTAGTGGCCAGGGGACCCTCTTTTATGGGGTTCCCCTGGCTCGCAGGCAGACACTTCCTATTGGCTGAGATTCCCCGTCGCCGGTTAGCCAACCAGCGACAGGCATACAACTGTATGTAGATGGATTGGGAAATTCCCAGCAAGGGGATTAGCATGTGCATGGGGGATTAGCAGAACACAACAGGATGCATACTCCAAGTGGCTGGAGGTGACCCCAATGCCATCCACCACGACGAGCGCCACCATTAAGGCCCTGGATAGACTGTTCGCGACCTACGGCCTACCAGACGTCCTGGTCTCCGAATGGGCCGCAGCTAACCGCCAAGGAGATGGAGGAGTTCCTGGCGGACCTGGGCATCCGCCATACGTTAATCGCACCCCTATAGTCCACAGAGCAA
>JANHFT010002729.1:91418-107864 GCA_032467955.1 Pseudoxenodon macrops | reverse complement strand
AGTCCTTCTTTTCATTAAACTAGACATGCCCAGTTCCTGCAAGCGTTCTTCATATGTTTTAGCCTCCAGTCCCCTAATCACCTTTATTGCTGTTCTCTGCACTGAAGACAGTGCAGAGAATGCTGTCCTCATTGTTGTTTAAGGCCCTGATCACATAATACCCTTTCCCTCTTGCCCTCAGCTCCTAGCTCAATGCTGCTTGGCTTTCAGGTTTTCTGATCTAGTGTGAAACACCCAACAAAACCTTGCCATATAGATAGTCCTCCACTTAGATTAAGCAGTTGGTTGAAGTTACAATGATACTAAAAGAAATGGCTTAAGACCATAGCAGCAGCTCCACAGTCACATGATCACAATCCAGGCGCTTGGCAACTGGCCTGTATTTATGATGATTGAAGTATCCTGGGGTCATGTGATCACCATTTATTGTGCTGGGACAGTGGTTCGAATGCAGGCTACTTCTGCTGACTGCCGGCTGTCAGAAGTTTGGCAGTTCGAGTCTCACCAGCTCAAGGTGGACTCATCCTTCCAAGGTCACTAAAATGAGGATCCAGATTATTGGGGGCAATATGCTGACACGGTAAACCGCTTCAAGAGGGTTGCAAAGCTCTGTGAAGTGGTATTTCAGTCTAAGTGTTATTGCGATTTGCAAGCTTCCCAGCCAGATTTTGGCATGTAAAAGTCAATGTACGAAGCTGGATTCACTTAATTTGCAATCAGATCTTGACAGTCGACGAAAGCCACCAACCTGTCAATCTTTCAAAATTCACCACCTTTACAGTTTCTCCCTCATGTCCACTCCAAAATGAGAATAATGACTCTTGAATGCAAGTAAAATATATGTATCACAGTAGCTGTGGTGAACATTATGATGCTCTAAATTTTCCTCATGGACTGGGAGAATGCATATTAATTTTACTGTCTGGGTATCTATATACCCAGTGGGGACAGAGGTGTGTTCCTGCTGGTTTGGACTGGTTTGCTAGAACTGGTAGCGGGAATTTCCCCTTGCTCCCCAAACCGGCAGTGACGGCCAGCTGGACATGCCCCCTAACTGGTCCTGTGGCTCAAAATTGGTGCTCCAGCCTCAAATCGACAGAAAAACAACCCTCTGCACATGCAAAAAGCCTTCTGCACATGCGCAGAGGGTTTTCATCTGGAAGTGACAAGGGCGCACTCGCTATGCTCATGCATAAAACGCACACTTCTGGCACTACTCCAAACTTGTAGGGAAGGTAAGTAGAAGCCACCCCTGAGTGAGGACATTAGCTAGTTATTTTGGGCCTATTTTATAAAACAAGGAAGTGACGGGGTTCCCCCCCCCCACTCCTGAATTCTGGATGAATCTGAGGCAGGTTTAATAGAATCCCATTTCTTTGCAGGAGTGTCTATGGAATAAGAAACTGCCCAGAATCATTTTTCAGAATGAGATGAGCAGTTAAATAAACAAATAAATGTTTAAAGGGTCAAGATGGGAGTTTCACTTGTGCAAACACAATCACCTTAACTATTTTGCCAATCCCCTTTGGCACCCCTATTTCTTTGTGACACCCCTTATTCTTTGTGCTCTCCTGCAACACCTTAATGCCGAATGAAGCAAAGAGGATGGCTTCCGTATACTTGCAAGGAGTTGTGTTGTAGAAATGTGCCAATGTGGAAATGTAGTGTAATCTATTTAAATTTATTATGGCTGCCCATTCCAAAAACTCTGGCTGGCTTTCAATGTCCAAATATACAATTAAAACACTTAAGAACGTGAAACAAAATGTAGCAATTAAATGGATGGATTAAAAACAACCATTGAAGCAAAACAATAATAAAACAACAATAAAAAAAATTACAGGGGCTCGAAACACTTGTTAACTCAGACTGGGAAATATTGCCACAGAAATCTCAAAGGAAATTTTGGTACTATGAAGCCTTAACATATTTATGTTGGCTTTGGTTCCTTCAGGCTGCAGCAGCTTCATTAATTTATGACACAATAAATCTGTTAGTCCTTATGGTATCTCTGTATTGTTTGTATTTTAAGGAGCAAGATGTCACTAAATTCGAGCCATAAGGGCTGGAACATAAGTCTGGAACTAGAAATCATTGATGCCTGTCCAAGTTTAGCTATGACAAAGAGCAAGAATGGAAAAAAAAACAAAACAAGTTGGGTGTGATTGCCTGTTAAGTAAATATCCGGTTATGCAGCCAACTAAATCGCTTTTTAGCGGATGCCATTGGCATACACACAGAGCAAGCGAGAAGACTGGCAATGGCTTTTAATAATGTCATATGCTCTAATCTTGGCGATCTAAGGGGAAAGCATGAGAACGACAGTGGAGACCAGCTATTGAAATGTCTTTGGATCTATCCCCATTTCACATGAAGTTATTAGTCTGCTTTATCGAAATAGGCAGCAAAGGGAAGGGCTTGGAATTAGTCATTTGGAGAGTAAATAAGAACCACCCAAGAACAATTCAAACAAGTTTACAACACTGCATACTCCGCATTTCAAGACCTTATAACCCCTCTCTCTCTCTCTTAGCCTGAGAGACAAGCCTCCAACTTTTCCATGCACCTCACAAGACTAATTCACACATGACTGCCGTACAGAGACACCTGAGATTTCAGGAAGAGACATCTGGGTTTGCGAAAAGCTGGCATAGCAAATGGTTGGAATAAAACACTCCTGCTCCATCCGCCACTCCTCAGTCAAAATTGATCCCTCCTAAACATCTTTGAGAAAAATTTATGTATGAAAGGAGTCACCAAAGGACATTGCCCCAGAGCAGTGAGGAAATTTAAAGCCACCGCTTGCTTGTTGGCATATATCACCAGACCTAACAGACATTATCAATGGACTCTTGCAAAAATAAAAATGAATCCTGAAACCTGCAAAACCCAAATATTTTTGTTTCCCTTTCTTTCTGAAATTGTTCGTGGTTTGTACTTCTGAGCATTGAATTCCGCCATAACTATTTTCCCTTTATGTTTTCTCTAAAAAAGACAGGTTTCTCTCATGTTAAAGTCAACTTCAGATGATTTTACAGACATGTCAATGTAATTTTCTTGGCTGTAGATAGAAAAGATTTGTCATTGGGTTTTCCAGGATGTCTTCTGACCTCCCTTTCTAGAGTCAGAAATCTTTGCTGTGGATGGCACATCATCAGAAAATCTCCGAGTTGTAGGCTGGACTGAGAAATCAATAAATCAAAACTTGTCTGTCTGTCTGTCTGTGTGTGTAACCAAACTCTATATTGCTGCCCCCCCCAAAAAAAACATTGACATGTCCAGGAGTTCAGCATGTCTTAAAGGAGCCTTTACTTTTTACACAAACTAATAACTAACACCATACAAAAAAGGGAAGATGGCACAAAAAGTAGAATGTCCAACATTGGCTACTTTAAGACTTGTGGACTTCAATTCCCAGAATACCTCAGCCAGCCATGCTGGTTAGGGAATTCTGGGAGTTGAAGTCCATAAGTTTTAAAGTTGTCAAGGTTAAACACCCCCCTCCCCCAGCTAAAGTACTGCTAGAAATTACATGGGAACAGCACAGCGTCCCTTTGTCTATTATCATATTATTATAAGTCGTGTCACTTTTACTCAGGGCTTTCTAACATACCCAAATTTAGCAAAGGATCAAATATTTTTATTAGTAGTAAAATTATAGGTTGTGGCTAGGTAGAAAGTCCATGCATTATAGATTGGCTTATTAAAACATGAGAAATTTGAGTTATGAAGTATAACTCAAAGATGAACATAACCTGTTATTTGGGAGCAGCTTTAAAGGAAAATGGAGATAGTGATCGAGAGAGGCCTCTCTGTCACTAGGGCAACACTTTCAGAAGTAAGGAGAAAATATAGAAAGGAACAGGCTCCTCTTGATCAGTTTTTCTGCTGTTGTTTACATCATGAAATGACAAGGGCTTGTATGTACGTGTGTGCGCCTTCCAGTCAGTGTTGACTCTTGCTGACTGCCTGGATTAGTCCCTGCACTTTTATGGACACTTTTTCTCTTCCTTTCTTCCTAGGCCTGAGAAAGATAAGGAACAGGGCCACAGTCACTCAACTGGCTTCATCCTTAAGGTGGAACGAGAACTCACAGTGTCCTGCTTTCTAGCCCAGAGCCTCACCCGCTACATCAAACTGGCTTTCAAAAAAATGGCTGACTATCGCACTGTTGTGCATTTTATCTGTAAGTAAGCAAAACTCTTTAAAAATTTTAAAAAAAAACCTAGCCCTACAACAAATTACTTTTAAATATTTATTTATTTTGTCAAGCATGTATTAGATAACAGATATAAGTATAAACATCATTATGAATGCAAGAAATAGATGCGGATAAAGGGAACATTAAGACAGGGATGGTAGGCACGCTGGTGCTCATATGCACGCCACTTAAGGAGCTCTTATATTGTCTTATATTATTATATATTGAGGACCTCTTATATTATCCATCCACTTCCTGTGGGCTCCAAAGCAGTTCATTTTGTTCTCATAAAATACCCCATTACTTTGCTTGCCAGAATGGTCCTTTTCGTGGGAAGCAGACATGTGAACTGGGTTCTCCCCAGTTCTGAATTTTCATCTGCTGCTTCCCAGAGAGAACTGTAAACAGGAAGCTGGCTAGAGGACCATTGATTTTTCCAGCTCGGTGCACTGCACAGTCTCATTTCTCCTACTACTGCCTCCCTGAATTGGCTCCACCTTGTAAGCTTTGGGTAGGAAGGAATATCAGATATGCTAGGCATATGCAGCGTAGGAAACTGTCAAAATCTCTGAGAAACACTCCCCTCCCCCCAATTGCACAAGGCAATTAAAAAAAGGAAGGGAGAAGAAAGGAGGAAAACAAGCCAACCGAAATGCAACTGTGTAGTTTTTATGTTTTGGTTATGAGCTGAAAAGTAAGATTCAAATATACATCTTTGATAAACTGGCCAGGATGCTAATAAATGCTATTGAAACCCTGGCAGATAGTTTAACATTAAATAATATACATACAAACAAATTGTACCTTGCCTGTGTTTGCAGAACGAAGCCTGTCTCTGTTATGCTGCTGATCCCTTCTGGAGCTGTTCAGCCACAGGTGCTGCAGTGTTTAAAAGTCTCTCCCAACAGGTTTGCCTTGAGCAATATTCAGAGTGGGTAAACATTAGGTACAGCCACATGGATAGGGTGGAGCTTTGGACACTCGGTAGCTTTACTCAGCTTTTTTTTTTCCCTCCCTGGCCTCCAGGGCAATTGTAGTCTGCTCTGTTACAAGTATGCTTCCCACCGTGAATAGTGCCTGCAGGATTTGTAAGACCTTCTTTTTTAAAACAACAACAACAAACAACAGAAGACCATGAGGCTTACAGCCAGTTATGTATTTTTTGTTCCTTGGACACACACACACACACACACACCTGAACAGGAATTGGAGCAGCTGATGGCTTGCTATGAGCAAACTGCACTGTTTTTTTAACAAAAAAGGCTGCTTTAATTTGGATTCTATAATCTCAACAAGAGCTTGTTCCGTGGCTTTGAATTATTTTCACTTTGTAAATCCAGGGGATAGTATGATGGAGACTTGTTGTTAGTTGTAAAGTCATGTCCGACCCATCGCGACCTCCAGGCCTTCCTGTCCTCTACCATCCTCTGGAGTTCATTTAAGCTCACGCCGACTGCTTCAGTGACTCCATCCAGCCACCTCCTTCTCTGCCGTCCCCTTCTTCCTTTGCCCTTCATCGTTCCCAGCTTGAGGCTCATCAATTTTTATATTGATAGTCTCCCAAAATCAAATTCAACCATTGATGATTTTGTGTCCATGTCATGTTGTCTTCTCAGTAATATACATAGTCCTTGACTTACAACCAATGGTTTTCGAAGTTAGAACAGCTATACACACGCACACACATACACAATATCACATAATCACATTTGGGGTACTTGGCAGTCAGCTCAGTTGAATTAGCCGTCCATCCTTCCGAGGTCAGTAAAATGAGGACCCAGGTTGTTGGGGGCAATATGCTGACTCTGTAAACCACGTAGTGAGGGATGTAAAGCACTGTGAAGTAGTATATAAGTGCTATTGCTATTCCTTCCTCCCTTCCTCATCCATCCATCCATGATGCACAGTGGTTAGAATATAGTATTGCAGGCTAATTCTGCCGACTGCCAACAGTTCAATCCTGACTGGCTCAAGGTTGACTCAGCCTTCCATCCTTCTGAGGTCAATAAAATGAGAAGCCAGATTGTTGGGGGCAATATGTTGACTCTGTAAACCACAGAGGAGTATAAAGCACTGGGAAGCGGTATATAAATCTAAGTGCTATTGCTATTGCTTTATTTATCTTTAGTTCCGAGCAATCAACTTTTCCCTGTCTGTCTCCTTCCAGAATCTTTCGGTCTATAACTTCTAGAATTCTGAAGAAGAATAGCTAAATTATTTCTAGGACACAAATCAGGTTTGGTTTTCTAAAACCAGAAGTATTGTACGGGGCATTTATGGTGGATTTCCCAACAGGGAAACTATTAACTTGGAAGGAAAAGTTTTCCCTTTGCGTTCCTTTTCTCTGAAAGCTATGATTCTATTAACAAGCCTCCCAGCTGATGCTGTTTGCATTTAAAACATGCTGCATATAAAATGCAAAATAAACTACGGTACATTTAAAGTATCTTAACTCAAAGTGAAAGTGCTTTCTTGATGTTAATATATTTTGCCTGATTGGTTGTCTTCATTGGATTAGGATTACAAATACTGACTTTGCCGAACCTATCTGACTTTTGAAAAAGACAAATTTCTGATTGCATTACAAAATACAACATTTTATTTAAATATCTATGTCATAACAATGACGAACAGTCCTTAAATATGGTTTCAAATGGTTATTGAACTTAATGGAGAAGGATATACATTAATCTGTTTCTGTGATTTTGATGATTTTTTTGTAAATCGTCATTACTTCTGGATTCCTCGCCAAAGAAAAGATGGAGAATAGATTCACTGATCTCAAAGTGGGGTCCACATGACAATCCATTGGGGAGCAGGAAGAAAATATTAGAAATATATTGTTTAATCTAAAAATAAGAGTTATATTAACCAACAGTTAATATATAGAATACACATCACAGATATTTGGGGGCTGTTTTATAATGCACATGACATATTAGTAATCTAGGTAAATATGTTGGGATACCTGCTGAAACATTTTTCCCAAATAAAAGTATGCAATCAGAAAGATCTGGAATATAATGAAATGTGAAAATTTATATATGTTGTATTAACTATTTAAATGTTACTATTTCAAATGCAGTTCAACTTCACTTCTAACATTCAGGTATTTCCCCCCCCTTTTAATAACAGAATAACTATGGTTTGCTATTATTGTTTTCCTAGGTAAAGAGAATTAGAGAAAATATCATGGATTTTGACTAATGCTTGATGAGATCAGGGTGGCTGAATATATCAATCACAGTTGCTGGGTATTTACATCACAAAGGGGCGTAATTACTCTGCATTGTTGAAATGTCAAACATAATTAAGGCACAATTGTGTTTATAAAGTAGCTTTTGTAAGACTTGTTAGGGAGTCTGTAACCGCATAAGCCATAGAGGGGAAAAATGTGAACATCCCTGTGATGTTTTTAGAAGCGTTTTTAGAAGCGACAAATGTATTTTGATTGCAAACAGCACTATGATATGGAACTCATTTGATAGCTCTTTTAATTTCCGAGTTATGGGAACATTCAGTCTTTTTGTTTTTTTTAGTTAGCTGATTTACAGGTCAATGGCATGAAGATGTCTTAATAACCCGTTGAAGTTACTTCGATTTTTAGGTAGGGTAGCATTATTTAAAGTTGATTAGCAGCAAGTCACAGCAGTTTGGAAAATTGCTAATGGAGGCCATGGGCATGAATTCTCCAATATGATTTAACAATTTTGCTGCTTAAGAGTTTAATCTGAAAAAAAAAAGTGACTGCCCTCTGTGAAATTAAATATTATTTTCATAAATATTTTACCCCTATTCTCAACATATATGTTTTTTCTTACCAACTTTGAGACCTTTGTATCAGTCCAAAGAAAATCTTAGATTCTGTTAGAGGTGCTTCAAATACTGTAGCTAATTTGAATAAATATTATTATATGAATTCCCACTCTGGTAGTGCCAAAAAATCCATCTATACATCAACCTTAGTCTCCTGTCTGATATGTATTTGTGTGTGTGTGTGTGGAATGCACAATTAACACTAAATTACAACTTAGATACTAGGGGCCACACTTGACAGATATTACATGGAGATTTTGTAGATGTTTTGTTTCTGATAAATGATATTTAAGCAATGTGCTGCAGGGGGATATTAATATTATTAATATTGTTTAACATACAAAGAACAGTTGCAGGAATTGGACATGACTAGTCAAAGGAAAAGAAGGACTAGGAATGGCATGTTAGCAGTGTTTCAATATTTGAGGAGCTACAACAAGAGGAGAGGTTCAACCTATTTCCCAAAATACCGGAAGGCAGGACAAGAAGCAATGGAAACTAATCAAGAAAAGAAGAAACCTAGAACTAAGGAGAAATTTCCTACCTGTGTTTCCCTGAAAATAAGACAGGGTCTTATTTTCTTTTGACCCCCCAGAAACAAGCGCTTGGCCTTATTTTTGGGGAGGTCTTATTATTTTTGTGGTGCAGGAGGCGGCAAGCATGGTCACCTCATGGCTGCTGCTGTGTTTCGGGGAGGGCTTATTTTTGGAAGACGGCTTAGCGCTTGCGCTCAAAAGCCTGATTGGGCTTATTATCCGGGAGGTATTATTTTCAGGGAAACAGGGTAATAGTGAGAACAATTAACTAGTGGAACGGTTTGTCTTCATAGATTGTGGATGCTCCATCACCGGAAGCTTTTAAGAAGGTTTGGGCAGCCACTTATCTGCAATGATATAAGATCTCCTACTTGAGCAGGGGGTTGGACTAGAAGACCTCCAAGATGCCTTTCATTATTCTTTATTGTAGCTGCATGCTTAACTTCTCTAAATTTAAGAGTTACCATTTTGCTGTAGCTTTTATACTCATAAAAATAATATTGCCAGTGCTTGTTATCAAATGCACACTTCTTTAAATTCTTTGGGATTGCTTCCAATGTTATAGTGTTAATGTAAAATTGGCAGCCAAAGTTGATTCAGTTGAGTGCCACAACTGCATGCTTTTATGTAGTGAGGGGAAACTCCATCCCTAAAACACAAGTACTGAATTATGGAATACAGATGTTTTGTCCTTGACTTTTCACCATTCATTTCATGATGGTTTAAAGTTACGATAGCCTCAGGAAAAAAACAAAAAAAACATACGACCTGCCGTGAAAGTTATGAGTTATATGTTTGCAATTCGGTTCTTTGGCAACCTGCTCGCATTTACAACGGTTGCAGTATCTTGCAGTCACATAATCATGATTTGCAATTTTCCCAGATGGCTCCCGACAAGCTAAAAGTCAATTGGAGAAGCTGGATTCATTTAACGACCATGGGAAGGGTCCTTTTGGAGGTGCAGATAAGGTTTCTATGGATACATTATTCCCAGTCCTTGGTTTTCATTGGTTGCTATGGTTTTTACACTAAATATATTAACTGCAGAAAAATAAATGAGGGCATAAAAAGAAGTAGAATGAAGCACTGGTTGAAGAGGGGGAAAAAAATTAGAAATATTTTGTTTAATGCTTGGGGGGAAAAAACAACCTTCCAGTAAAGGAGAAATCTCAGATTTCTCAATATATTTTCTACTTCCACAGTGGAGTTGGGCATAAAAGACAAAATTCAGATGGTTAGTTGTTGCCTCTTGGATGACGTCCATCTAGGTGGGTGGATTAGAAATGCAAGCAAGCAAAAAAAAAGCAAAAGAAAAAAAAACCGAGGGAAACCCCCTCGCTAAATTTCTCCTTCACCGATTCTGAATGTGAGCCAAATGAATTAAGAGACGCGCTTTCCCAAAGTAGCTGAGCTAGCTGATATTTCCTCTGGCGAAAGAACTCCGAAGGTATGTAAAACAGCAAATCTATGATGACATTGGGACGTCCCTGATATGTGCCATGGGAAAACCTTGGGAGAATCTCATGAAATAGCTGCTGTTAAGCAAAGCTTCAGAAGAGAAAACTGTTTAACCTGTGTGAGTTAACATCCCGTGATCCTCCTTGCCCAGTTTATTCATTGCACACTTCATTTGTCGCCCAGTCTCATTGTTATGGTGTGATTTTGTTGTTGTTCAGTCGATAAGTCATGTCCAACTCTTTGCAACCCAGTGGACCATAACACGCCAGCACCTACCCATCCTCCATCCTCCATCCTCCACTGTCTCCCAGAGTTTGCCCAAATTCAGCTTCACTGCATCAGGCACACTATCTGACCATCTCATCCTCTGCTGTCGTCTTCTCCTTTTGCCTTCAATCTTTTCCAACATTATGATCTCTTCCTCTCTTCTCATTTGGTGGCCAAATTATTTCAGCTTCGGCTTCAGAATGTGTCCTTCCAAAGATCAGTCAGGGTTGATTTCCTTTAGGATTGAATTGATTTGATCTTACATTCCAAGGGGCTTTCAGGAATCTTCTCCCGCATTACAAATTCGAAAGCATGAATTCTTCGGTCTTCTTTATGGTCCATCTGTCAAAGCCATAATAGCAGGGTTACAATATCTCAGGGGTTGCCGCAAAGAAGAGGGAGTCAAGCTATTCTCCAAAGCACCTGAAGGCAAGACAAAAAGCAATGGCTGGAAACTAATCAAGGAGACAAGCAACCTAGAACTCAGGAGAAATTTCCTGACAGTTAGAACAATTAGTCAGTGGAACAACTTATCTCCAGAAGTTGTGAATGCTCCAACACCGGAAGTTTTTAAGAAGAGGTTGGATAACCATTTGTCTGAAGTGGTGTAGGATTTTGTGCCTAGGCAGGGGGTTGGACTAGAAGACCTCCAAGGTCCCTTCCAACTCTGTTAATCTATTCTATTCAATATATTACTACTGGATATACCATAGCTTTGATTACAAAGGTATAATTGTAGAATATATTTTTCTTAGAAACATATTGGAAGTCAACGGCATTGGAAAGCCGTTGACTCAAGTTACTGGAAACTTATTAGTATTGTGGTATTGGATTGACTTCCTAATGGCCTTCTACCATCGTGTGTGTGGTACGAGTGTGTTTGATTGTTTTCTGGAAGGATTTTTGTTTGTAATTTATTCAGTTTGTTGAATTAATAATCTTTCTTGGGTTAGTTTTGAATGCTGAAATTGTTACTTTGGCAGTTTTGTGTTCCTGCGGTTTTGAACACAATTCTTTTTTAGCATTTGTAGTATATTAGAACCTAACTTCTCCATCATTAAGTTTCCATCTCTCTCTCTCTCTCTCTGTTTTTTTTAAAATTATCCCTGTGGATATTCATCATTTTAAAATGATCTCCTTTTTTGTTTTGCTTACGGTGGAGATACTTCTGTCCTCGTTTGGTGAGGCCTGTGAGTGCTTCCTTTTATAATCAGATTGACCTGGATCTGTATTTTCCTATTTATTTCATCGCAGTAATTACTAGCTTCATTTTTTTAAACAGAAACATCCTTTACATATTACTGTAGCATTTAAAGATGCAACGAAAGGCATCTACTGAACAGAATAATTAGTATTTCACTGGGCAGTAGGAATCAACAGTGTGACATTACAGACGCCTGGGCTTCCCAAATGAAATACTGAGAAAAAGTAATTGAATTAGGAAATCTGGATTTGTTTCGGTGTTTGGATTAGAAACGGTTTGGGAATCTTAGTTCTATAACCTGAAATTCGATGGGAAAGAGATATAAACATAATCATTGTTATACACTTAATTGGAAGGTTTCATGGAATGTCCTGAAAGCACGATGCCAAAAATGTCAACAGGAACTTGGTATGTTTTCATTGAAATTTTCAATCATATAGGGAACGAACGCATGGGCGCTGTCCTGGATTTGGTTTTTCCCTTTTTCCGTAGATTTTCCCGAAACACGATTTAATATTTCTTCAAACTGCATGTTTCCTGTCATTAGATTTCAACTCTAAGAGTTGTACAAGATAGTTAGGGTCATTTCATTGTAATCCTTGCCCAATCTGCTGCAACCGCATTGCCTAGAGATGGCCATCTAACTTCTAATTCAAACACCTCCGCTAAAGGAGAAGTAGCCATTATTACATATTAGGACATTTTTGCTGAGGCCCAGTTGAAATTTGATTCCTTAACCTCAATATTTTCTACTTTATCTTACATCCTTTTTCCCATAGCAATAGCCACTTAGACTTATATACTGCTTTTATAGCCCTCTCTAAGCGGTTTACAGAGTCAGCCTATTTGCCCCCAACAATCTGGGTCCTCATTTTACCCATCTCGGAAGGATGGAAGGCTGAGTCAACCTTGAGCCTGGTGGGATTCGAACTGCCGAACAGCAGCTAGCAGTCAGCTGAAGTAGCCTGCAATACTGATGCTGTGGCCTAGAGGTGGAGCTCTTGCCTCACAATCAGGAGGTTGTGAGTTCGATCCCAGGTAGAGCCAGATGACTTGCAACGTTCCTTCCAACTCTGTTAATCTGTTACTTTCTAATCCCTAATTTTTTTCCTTGCCCTATCCTTCAGAACACACCTATGCTTACCTTCCTCAATATCGATCTCTTTGACTAAAGAATAATAGTAAGCAAGGGTACCAAGAGGTGTTAGTAATGCATTGCATTGGAAGGCACTCTTTGGAAATACAGAATTTAAACCTTCATTTTCTCCCATCTGCATAATCTAATACATTTGCTTCTAAAAAGAAGGGAATGCAGGGTAATCCTTGATTTACGACAGTTCATTCAGTGACCTGTTCTAAGTTACAACGGCACTGGAAAATAGTGACTTCTGACCATTTTTCACACTTACAACCGTTACAGCATCACATGGTCATGTGATCAAAATCCAGATGCTTGGCAACTGACTCGTATATGTGACAGTTGCAGTGTCCCAGGATCATGTGATCATCTTTTGCAACCTTCTGACAAGCAAAGTCAATGGGGGAAACCTCTTAACTGTGTTACTACCTAACTTTTAACAACTGTAGTGATTCACTTAACAACAATGGCAAGAAATATCGTAAAATGGGGCAAAAAGCCACTTAACAAATGCCTTGTTTAGCAACATAAATTTTGGGCTCTGTTGTGGTTGTCAATCAAGGACTACCAATAAACAAATGCCATCAGTGGAAATATTTGATACCTGCCCCATCCTTCTCTAGTGCATTTAGATAGAATTCTTTATTGGCCAAGTGTGATTGGACAAACAAGGAATTTGTCTTTGGTGTATATGCTCTCAGTGTACATAAGGATAATAAAATACATTTATCAAGAATAAAAAGATACAACACTTAGGGATAGCCAAGGTTACTAATAAGCTATCAAATCGTACCAGGAAACAAATAAAAACAATATAAATTGAAAGATACAAGCAACATGTTATAGTCATAAGTGGGAAGAGAGAGATACTAGGAAGGAAGAGAAGAACAATAGTAATACAGTCTTAGTAAATTATTTGACAGTGTTGTGGGAATTAGTTGTTAAGCAGAGTGATGGCATTCGGGGAAAAAACTGTTCTTGTGTCTAGTTGTTCTGGTGTGCAGTGCAGATGAATTTGAGCCAGTCATTCTCTTTCAGCACAACCTACTTCCCAAAGTTTTGTTCTTGCGGGAGTAAAATTAGAGCCATCTTGAGTTCCAGGAGAAATATGGCATATAAACAGAGGTGGGTTCTGGATCTTCTTACTGCAGGTTCTCTCAGGGTCACGCCTCAAGTGCGCGTGTAGTCATAGAAGCAAAGTCCAAGATGGCGGCACCCACGGAGCCACCGACAGATCTGGCTCCATGACATCATCGCAGAGTTACTACCTACACTATAGAACTGGATAGAACCGGTAGGAACCCACCTCTGCATATAAATACAATGAATATACAAATGATAAATGTCAGTAAATATGGATAAAAGAATTGGACACAGAAAATAGTAGAACAGTAAAATGTGTAGGCAGCCTGAAAATGTTTCAGAGGGAGAATGTCCACCACTGCCCACATTTTGATTAGGTTCAAAAAGTAGTATAATAATTCTTGATATTCAGAAAAAAATAGAAATATATGTAAAATCTCATATCTTCATCATAGAACACAATCCCAGAGTTTCTTGGGGATGAACAAAATGGGAATAAAGATTTGGGGTTCACACAATGACTTAGGGAGGCACAGCTCTCAAAGACAAAAGAAATGAACCTTGATCTTCATAAGTCTTTAGGGTTCCCTGAATGGGGAAGAATTGAACAATTGTAGATGATAGGGAAGCCTTTGCCCATTTTGATTGTTGCACATTCAGCTAAATTTATGGTAAGAGATTATGCTGAGTGCTATACCTGCCTTTAACCAAAGATAACAACAGATCCTCTTTAGACCTTCAGCTGAACTCTAGGGGACTAGAGGTTGATGCTCTGGTGGAAGGGAGATCTTCTTCCCACCTTTAGGCCCTCTACATTTAGGCAATGTTGGGGTTGTACTACTATTGGTACTACGTTTGCTTTCTTTTGCCACAGTCATTCTATTTGTAGATCTTTGTATTTTGTGATCCGGTTCTTTCTCTTCTCTTCTGTTGCCTTCAGATACTTGGAACATCCAGACCTTTTATGGTTCCTTGCACAATCAGCCCGATGTTCAGACTGCAATTGGTATTTTTGTCCTCCTATGAAGTCCTTCCCAAGGACCTGGGATAGAGAGAAATGGATGTTTGATTGATGCTTTACACTTGACTGATGGTGAATTTGTCCACGCTGATGGTGTTCAAGTGATGCTCCAATTGTTTTCAGTTGGACTTAAGGCACTTATTTGTATTGGTGCTACCTTTGCTTGCTTTTGCCACAGTCGTATTGGTTCATTCCCTGAGATAGGCAAATTACAGCAGGATTTAAGCTGTTCCAAGTAAAACTACCTTCTGCAATTGACCGATGATTGAAATGTGTGAACTTGACTTCCAATCCCAGAATTCCCCAGTCAGGACTCTTCTGTGAGTGGAAATTTTGGGAGTTCAAATCTATACATTTTAAAGATGGCAGATTTCTACAGCATTATACCTGATATGGTGTACTCAGTTGTTTCTGGTATGAACTGCTGCTTTATGTCTTGAGGCTTATTCTTGTGCTCTGAAAATAGATAAGAGCAGACAATGTTCATATCTCAAACATACTTCAATGTGGAATATTTTTTTATATTGAAAATGGTATTTACTATTCAGCATTGCTTTCAAATGTCATCGTTAAATTTGTTTTCCCCAAGAGGCTTCAAATAATTATATATCAGTCCATTTGTTTATATTTAAACATGGAGTATTTCCCATGTTTGAAATAAACACATTTCAAATCAGATATTTGTTAGACTGCTTGGCAAGGGATGACAACATGCAATCTGCAGGTACCATCTGTAGCCCTTATGACTGCAAAGAACATTTGCCAGATATGGTTAATGAAATACTGATTATTCAAGTGTCATATTTAGTCATCAAGAAGACCAGACTTTTCTCCCAAATTATTGTGAATTCATAATAATAACAAAAACAGAGTAAAAAAATGGAAGCTATTGAAAATAATCATACATGAGGCACAGATACTGAAAACTGCTACTGGGAATCATGGTTTGACTTCAAAAACTAACTTGAAAACTCTGCTTCCATCCATATGTCCCATAAGATGTTGAAATCTATGTTTTCAGGTCCAAATCAGTGCAGGAATTCCAAAGTTTTTACTCCTGGTTCTATGGACCTGGTTTGGTGGGCGTGGCAGGGGAAGGATACTGCAAAATTCCCATTCCCTCCCCATTCCTAGGGGAAGGATATTGCAAAATCTCCATTCCCACCCCACTCTGGCACCAGCCAACCACCATACCAGGTGGTATTTGCTGGTTCTCCAAACTACTCAAAATTTCTATCACCCAGTTGCTGGAAATGCGATCACAGATTAGGCACCTGTTATCATATGTGGTGGTCCTGTAAAAAAGCAAAAAAATATTGGCAAAAAATTCAAACATGGCTGGCAGAATTAATCGGAGAAGAAATTGAATTTAAACCAGAATTATTTTTATTGGGAGTTATTAATGAAAAATATAGTAAAGGGGTAATTTATTTAATGATACATATTATAACAACAGCAAGAATGGTCTTCGGCCAAAATTGGAAAAATAAGGAAATCCCAAATGAAGAGGAAGTGATTAAGAAAATCTTGAATTGTGTGGAGATTGATAGACCGACCCTGGAATTGAAAAACAAGGGAGAAACAGAATATTATGAGATATGGAACAAATTTTAGCAATGGTTGGGACGGAAAAGAAGGATCTAAAATAAGGAATGACTAGAAATTATAAAACAGAGAACCTAGGAAATGTACATACGTAACTACAAAGTGTTATTTGTATAT
>JANHFT010002729.1:6233-17232 GCA_032467955.1 Pseudoxenodon macrops | reverse complement strand
ACATTAGTAGGAACCTACAAAGCCCCACAGGTTTGTGTGTGTGTTTCTCTATATGGTAAAGTGAGTGGGGAAGTTATGAGTGAGCGATAGAACCAACCATATTTTGTCTATGGAATTTAAGAATAGCTTTTCACCATAGTCTTTATCAATGTCATGGCTATGGACATATTCTCTTATGACCATCCCCATTGCTTGTGGACTTCTGCTGCACACTTGTGAAGATGAGGAGGGGTTCTGTGGTCCAATCAAAGTGTCTTCTGATTGCTAGTTGGTGTTCATGGATGTGCTCTGCCTGTCTTTTGCCTGTTTGTCCTATATAGTGTCTGTTGCAGTCCTTACACTCTATGTTGTACAGGACCTTTTTCTTCTTCTGGGGCTGCTGGATCTTTTGGTTTACTTAGGATATTTTGGAGGGCTTTACTTGATTTGTGTGCTACAGTGATACCATGTGGTTGTAATAGTTTGTTGGTGGTTTCTGAGATGTTTTTGACATATGGCAGTCTTGTCTTTCTCACAGCTTGTGTTAGTTGTGCTATGTTAACTTGGGTGGTTAAGCATTTTTTAATAAAGTTACGTGGATATCTATTTTGTTAGCAAACATTGTATAGATGATCTGTGTTCCTTTTTTTGATGTTCAGTGTTGCTGCAGTGTGCTTGTCTAAATGATGTCCAACGAAGGAACCACCAAGATTACTTCCACCCACACTGACTAGGCAAGCCCCCAGAATTTAAAAAAAAATGTGAGCAAACCCCACTCTGTACTAGCATTGATGAAATGTATGCAAGAAAATAACTAAGGTCAAAAAGTACCAAGGAACTTGCAATTCAACAATGAGTTGTAAATATTCTTCTCCATCAATTCTATCAATATTAATAAATAAAACTCAATTCTTTTGTCTTTGGAAATGACACCATAGCCATAGATGGCTGTTTGATGATGAGCCACTCGAGTGAATTAATTTATTTCCTTATCTAGCGGTAGTTTCCCCTGAGACTGGATCTAAGTTCCTTCTTCATCAAAGGAGCTGATTTAGAAAAAGGTTATGAAAATTTACTGCACAAAATTAAAAAGAAAACCCAAACTTTTCAGCTTCCTTATCCCAATGTATTACAGTCTATAATCCCAAGCTTACTGAAATGCTTTTATGTATAGCTGATATTTGGTACCTAAAATATATCACTACTAGAACAAATAAAATCACAGCATCTTAAAAGTATCTTATATGTTGATAAAAGTACTTCAGCCTTAGAGCTGGTTTCTGAATTTATGTACTTTTTTCTTTTTGTAAAATCAGGAAATATATTTAGTAGTCTAAAATTAAAGCTATGGGAAATGAGAGAATCCCAAAATTCCCTCTTTTAGAATGAACAAAATTTTAATTAAACACCTCTTGGTTTGTACAACGGACAAATTGTATTAGGGTCATCAGTCTCCCTGTCTTCTGCACAACTGGAGAACGAGCTAACAAAATTACTACAGAAAGAATTCTGAATCTCAAAGTAGAGAAAGATAGGGCCATCCTCATTAAGGTTGGCACAATGAAATTGACGAGCCACTACAAACGGACCTTCCAAATTTCCAAGAATTTCAGTGCAAACATATGCTAGCAGGGTATTCACTGAAATAAGATGTAATGGTTAGTTAGAGAATATTTAACCAATCTCTGTTATAGAACATGCTTATATCTGCATAGCTGCAGAGATAGAAGAAATAACATTCTTTTCCCATTCTTCAATTGTATAACGAAAAAAGAGATACTGTAAGTATCTTGGACTGTACAATAGACCAATGTCATACCGTGATCCTTACATTAAAAATAAAACCCACATTTTCTGTGTGGTCAGAATTCAAAAACAACATAAAATAGAGACATTTATTTGCACAAAACTGTTCAGGTATGATCTGCATATGTGGGCCGATGATGTTGGTGGTGATGTTATCCATTTAGTTGTGTCCATCTCTTGGTGATTCTATGGGATGGGTCTCTCCACATCTTCTGATCTTGGACTACTTCTTTGAGCTGTTCTATTCTTTGGCTGGTGTCAGCTTTGATAGTGTCCAGCCACTGTGTTCTATGGATGCCTCGTTTCTTTTAATGCTAATGTGGTACAGAAATATGATTTGCATTCTTTATTCTTTTTTCCTTTTAAGCTGTTTTTTTTAATATTTATCTACAGTCCTGCTAATGTTCTGTATTTTGTATGCTGTATCTTGATATGGTTTGATTAATCAACAATATACTATTCTAATAAGTACTTGAGTAGCAAGTTGGATTTATTAAAATCTAGTATTTTGGATTTGATTTGCCCTCAAATATAGCATATCATTATTCATTGATTTTGCAGATCAGTGATGCAATTGTTTCAGAGGCTCTCAATGACAAAAATCGATTTCCTTTTTTCCACCGGATTCTCCCCAGAAAAGGGATCACCTATCCAGCTATTGTCCAACTGCTCCTCCATTTCAGATGGACCCTGATTGGTCTCTTTGCTTCAGACACAGAGGAGGGAGAGAATTTCATGAGGACGCTTACTCCTATGCTTGTCAGGAATGGAATTTGTGTGGTTATATTACAACGATTCACAGCAACTGGACATACAACACCCCTCAGGGATGCTGTCTCTAAGTGGGGACAAGTCAATGTGTTTGTGAACTACATAGAAACTATTAATGTTTGGGACAGAATTCATACTTTCCAGGTAACATTTGAAGGTATTCCAGGACCTGTTGAAGGGAAAGTCTGGATATTAGAAAGCATCGGACATTTGGTATTGGGACAGGAGAGTCTTTACAAATATCTCCATAGTATTTGGAGCTTTGCTTTCCAGGATAAAGAAAGCCCAAAAGATGATGCCTTTGAAACCAAACTATATCTACAATTGGAAGAGCGGTATTTTCACTGTTCTTTTTCAAAGCACATTTCTTCTGTCAAAGGTCGGAAAAGATGCACCCAGAGAGCACCGCTTGAACCTACAGAGGAAAGTAGGAGTATATGGATCCCATTTCATCTCCATTTACACAGTGTTATGAAGACTCTGGCCTATGCCTTGAAAGCTGCATATTCTTCGAGATCCAGCAGGAGAAGCAAGAAGGGCCAAGAGAGGTTGGATGCTCCAAGGCTGCAGCCATGGCAGGTATGTAGTCCCCACCAGGATCCATGAAATTTCAAGGGAGGGGATGAGGTCGCTCTAATCACTCAGGGAATAAAATTGTGGGGATGGGAGACAACAGGTTTTGGCTGAAACGTTGCAAGACCAAATGGCTTTAGCTCCATGGATCTTCAAGATCTGGTAATTTAATGTCTTTAGTTCTGAATAGTCCCCCTCCCCCGAACTCTGTTCTCACTGGCAGAGAGTTGCAGGAGGCTGTCCCAGCCAAAAATGGAGATTGGGAGACAGAGGCACCACAGGCTGATCCTTCTCTCATTGAAGTGAATTTGACAATTTGACTCGCAGCCATATTAGGCAGATGTATTAACCTCTAAATATAAATTCAACACAAAAATAGTTTGTTGCGAAAGCAACTGCCTGCAAAGGCTCCTGGCTCAGAGCTGAAAGGCAAAAGTGGAAGCAGTATGCCCCATCCCACATTTGGGTAGACCTGATAGAAAAACCAGTCATGTGGTCATGTTTCCCCATCTGGTCTACTTGAGAAAAGATTAGCCTGGCAACTTTCTTCTTGAGAACTCCGTGATTTTTTGTTTCCCCCCCAAGGCATTTATGAATAATCTCATTGTTTTTTTCTTTGTTCAATTTATTTGTGATGTGTTCTACATGTTCCATTTCATAGATAAATTTGGCCAATTATATTTTCTCAATGCATATTTATTTTCAATATATGATTGACCAATTTATCTGAGCCTTTTTCACTCTTGAACATAGTGGTAGCACTTCTTTTGCCAATTCACAATATTTACAAATTAGACAACTGTAAATGAAACTTTAAAATGTGAAAAAGAAATCAAGGTTTCTGGCATAAGAAATCAAGGTTTCTGGTTTGAAAATTCCTGGACGTTTCTCTTCTAGTTCCATCCATTTCTGGAGAAGAATGAGTTTTGCAATATTTCCCATCGGAAATTGTACTTGGACCAAAATGGAGATGTAGGAGCAGATCTGAATGTCATAAGCTGGGTGTTTCTTCCTGAATGGGATCCTGTTGATGAGCAACTGGGAAGTTTTGAAAGGCAGAGATTTATAGTCAATAAATTAACTCTGTCATTGCTACACATGCTTAACAAGGTGGGAGAAATGTTGGTGTTCATTTTCTATCTTCAAAAGCCTGAATGCCCATTTCAAGTTGGCCAAGCCATTTCACCAAAGTGGTTGACCTTCACTGATAATGGAATGTGGAGAGTAGAAATCTCAGTTTTCTTAGACTGCTTGAAAGGTATCAGTACTATTGAGTGTTCTTTACATATTGAAATATGGAACATTGTTTTAAGCTGTCCAATTTAGGGTGTTAGGTGACAAATATTTAGGACACTCTGCAATCTGGTATCTTCATAAAACTGGAGAGAGAGGCCCTCATGTGCTGATGATTGTAGTAATGCTAGCCTCAAATTTGCTTGTTTCTTATTCTAAAATAGCAAAGGAGAAGGCAATTTGGTTAAACAGTCCCCAAGTTCAGATTTGGACTGAATCAAATGAAATTGAATTAAGACTGGACAGATACCTTCTTGGTTCCTGTAGCAAATATATGCCTTGGGATTCAGATTGTTCTGGCTGAAATGGAAGGTCCATAGATAGTAATGTTTTTAAGTCCAGATGTTTTAAGTATGTTTTAATGTCCAGATGTGGCAAACATTATCCTTAGATTCCTTTCACTCCACCGGGACAGAGCAATAGACTTTCTGATCATTGGAAGGAAGTCCAAGGCATTCAGTTCACACAGAGGTGGGTTCCTAATGGTTCTGTCTGGTTCTACCGAACCATTAGTAACTTTGCGGCATGGTTCGGTAGAACCATTAGCGACTCGGTCCAGCCACGCCCCCGAGCCGGTACTTTCTGTGGAGCCATAGGTGCTGCCATCTTGGTTTTTGCTTCTGCACATGCGCAGAAGCTTTTTAAAGCACTGTGCATGTGTGTGCACAGCTGCAGCATGGCCCTGAGCAAACCGGCAGTAAGAAGATTCAGAACCCACCTCTGAGTTCACATAATTGTAATAACTGGCCTGATGTGAGATAATGACCTGAGCCAGAAAACCAGAGCACTGAAACATGATGTTCATCCAAAGAAAAGCCCTTCCTGATATTGGAAGTAACAATGGACAATTGGAAAGGAAGTGTTTATAAGATTTGGCTTTTGGCTTGTAAGGGGACATTTCATCTGAAAAACCCTCGAATGATATTGCTTGTCATGATTATTAGCTACTTTAACTCTCTCTAGGCAGAAACTAATTCCAAATTTAACTAATAATAAACATGGGCCTGTCTTTCCATGCCACTTGGTGTCACCTAATTGCAGTTCTTCAAAAGACAGGACCTTATCTTGGTTATCAAGCTGGGCCTTAGAAATAACCTTTTCCAAGAAAGGGCTCATATGCATGTTCATCTCCTGCAGCAAGAAATGCTTAACTTTTTGAGGGACATGTTCTCATGACCTTACCTCTATGTCATCCAATTACAGTTTAGATACTAGGCACTCAGTTTTAGTCTCATATCACTAAGATGACAGCCATATAAATTAAAGGGAAAAATACCATATTTTTCGGAATATAAGACACACCGGAGTATAAGACGTACCTTAGTTTTTTCGGAGGAAAATAAGGGGGGTCTGCCTACCAGGTATTCATTTGCCTAGCATTCTTAATCTGGTCAGCTTGAGCACATTATTTTATCCCCTAGTTAAGGCTGGGGAAAAAAGCTTCTTTGGAGGGAGTAGCAATGAAAAAAGCCTGTAAAGCCGGGAAGATCATTAGCGTCTTTGTTAGGTCTGATAAAAAGCTTCTTTGGAGGAAGTAGCAATGAAAAAAGCCTGCAAAGCTGGAAAGATCATTAGCACCTTGTTAGGTCTGTAAAAAGCTTCTTCAGAGGGAGTGACAATGAAAAAAGCCTGCAAAGATTGCTTCACTCAGTAGCACCTTGTTAGGTCCAAAAGAAAAGCTTCAAAAAAGCTACATTTGGAGCACCCAAATTTTCAGCCTCTTTTTTTTTTGGGGTGGGGGTGGAAGTGTGTCTTATACTCCGAAAAATATGGTATACAAATAAACAAAGACCCTCTCCTTTCAAGTTGAGAGCTGTAATTTGTAAGGATCTTTCCCAATTTATCTTAATTAAGAGATTATTTTAGGTAACTTTCAAAGGGAGCAGCTTTGCAATGTTTCATGTAGTCTTTATGGGACACAGTTGCTGAGTGGCTAAGATGCTGAGCTTGTTGATCAGAAAGATTGGCAGTTCGGTGGTTCAAATCCCTAGCACTGTGTAATGGAGTGAGCTCCCAGCTTCTGCCAACTTAGCAGTTCGAAAGCATGTAAAAAGCAAGTAGAAAAATAAGAACCACCTTTGGTGGGAAGGTAACAGCATTTCATGCGCCTTTGGCATTTAGTCATGTTGGCCACATGACTATGAAGATATCTTCGGACAGCACTGGCTCTTCAGCTTTAAAACAGAGATGAGCACTGCCCCCTAGAGTCAGGAATGACTAGCACAAATGTGTGAGGGGAACCTTTACCTTTATGTAGTCTTTGTAGATACTATTCATTTTAAGGTTCTTTCTCTATCACAGTTATATTCTACTTCATTTTATTCTAAAATTTAACCTGAATATATCACCATACTGTAAAATCATGTGTATATAAAGAATGGAGAAATACATTTTAATAGAGCCATGAGAAAGAAGCCACTGGTTGTCACTTAATGATTAAATATTTTCTCAGTTTCATCCCTCCTAACTTTATTAAGTAAAAAAGTCCTCTATTTTAATGTGATATTCTAAAAGCAAAAGGGATGAACTAAATCAAGAATCTCTCAGGAGTTATAACTCCTGCAACTATTTGGAACTACTTAGAGAGTTCATACTTATCTAAGTGAAGAACAGACTGTCTTTGGCTAATGTTCATTTTCACCTTTATTTTCTATGGGTGGTGATTCCTAACATATTTTCTTTGGCATTGTTCTTTTGCTTAGTCTCTGCCTGAGTCCAAATGTGTGGAAAGTTGTCATCCTGGATTTGTCCAGCGGGCTCGAGAAGGAGAGCCAGTTTGCTGCTATGACTGTGTTCCTTGTCCAGAGGGGACCATCTCCACTCAGGAAGGTGGGTAACATCAAATTAAAGGGCAGGTTTTGTAGAAGTAGATTGATCCAGAGCATTTACATGGAAGTGCAAGTTAAAGCACAGACTGAAGCTGAACTGTTTTCTTCTTTATTTGAAAGTGCACAATTTATTATCTAATGGGAAGAACAGCAAAAAGATGTTGAAAGAGAGACTGAGATAAGACAAGAGGTTTTGCCATATTGGACAACTTGTCTTATGGCCAGATAAAATATCTCTTCTTTTTTTATTTTGGATATTTCCTTCTATATTTTGACTTCTAGGAAAATCAGATTTCTTTGAAATTTGAGGAAATAGCATAGTTTGTGGAAGGATTCTTGTAATGTATTCTATATGAGCCTCCCATTAGGATCACTGGGAATATTGCTGGCTCAAAATGACTTGCTGTGGACAGTTATGGAGTCATCTCATTCCACCCATATTTCCATTGCTCCTGTGAACCATTCTAGATTATTTCCATGACTAGCTTTCTCTGCCACCCTGTGAGATTTCATAATGTAGAGATCTTCTAAGTCCAGTATATTAAAAAATGCCTTCTTGCAAGACTCAGGTGGTGTATCTGGAAAGATTAACTGATTCATTATTAACCTCTAATGCTGTAGGTTTTGCACATTAACATGAAATCCTTCAGGTCCTACGACTACCTTGAACTCCATACATGTTAGCTTGTATATATTAATTATTCATTTATTAATAAATATGTGTAGCTCAGGGTTGAAATGAGGAATCCTTGGTGTTCTCTGAGTTTGCTTGTTTTCTTGCAGATGTTTCATTACCCAAATTAGGTAACTGTCACTGTTTCAAATATCATCCTGAACTAAATCAGACTCCAAGACAAAGCATTCCTCAAACTTCCAATTTATTAAGTGAGACATGTTGGCACATCTGTGAAAACCCGAATCTGAGGATTCCCAGGTTT
Source organism: Pseudoxenodon macrops (assembly GCA_032467955.1). Lineage (NCBI taxonomy): Eukaryota > Metazoa > Chordata > Lepidosauria > Squamata > Pseudoxenodontidae > Pseudoxenodon > Pseudoxenodon macrops. Next base: position 9,044 of record JANHFT010002729.1, on the reverse strand, counting down.
TCACCACCCAGTTAAAAGTTCAAGATCTTGCTCACACACCCACAGGTCCATCACATGGTCCAATCATTCACTACCATGCTGGCAAGTTTGCCCATCCAGTTCCAGTCAGGTGCAAAGACAAAGGATGGCCTTGGCATTCTAGAAAGAATGTTGTTATGGCTGCATATCTCCAGCTCCATACTATCCCCCCTCCCATTTTCCCACAATAGAAAATGCATAGTAGAATAATAGAAAGTGTGGCAAGCCAAAGATCCAACAGAAATATGGTTGTAGGCCTGAAGTTTCTCTGTTCAGTCACAGATTCACAAATCTGATTAAGCAATTTTTTTTTAAAGGCATGGTTTGTAGAAAAAATCAGACTGGCTAGCTTCAAACTTAGAGCAATGCCTAAATTGGGGTTGATGAATGGATCCATGTTGCTGTCAACAGAAAACCAGATAAAGTACCTTTATCTGGTGCATAGTGCTGTGCGGGCCAAGAGAATATGTGAAGGCAAGCCATTGTTTTTGTACATAACTCTAAATAATAGTTTACCATCATATCCAAAAAGGTCACACGCCATCTAAAAATAATTTGCATGGTTGGAAACTTCCGTAATCCTTTAAGTAAATCTAATGCATTTCTTGGTTGTACTTGAAATAAATAGTGATGCATTATAATTGGTCAAGGAAGAATACTAATGTTCCTTGACCATGCCTATTGACCAGTATATATTCGTGTACGTGGTAAATAATTTATTCTTTGAGAAAAAATCTATGTGCATTATACCCTTTGATCTCATCATGAATTTCAAAGCCAACGATTCCATTTCGTTTCTTTTTTTAATTTTCAAAGAGGGCAGGAAAAGAAAATCATTTTACAACTTTTTTTTTAATAAAAAAAGTGGGACACACTTGTCTGTAACACTCATCCATGCTAATGAGACTACGTTAATACATTTTTTTTAATCAAGGCAAACTTATTGTACTCTGCAGGTGAAAAGTATATGAATACAAGACTTAATGCACCTAGTAGATTAAAAGAGAAATTAAAGACTTGAGACTGAGAAAAGATCAAAGGCTGTCTTTTCATTGTTCTTTTTATTGTTTATTGACTTCAAAAAGACTTCTTAGTTTAAGCTGACTTTAATATCTTTTGAATGCTCTTTTGTAAAGTGACTTTGAAAACTCACGGATAACGTCTTCATTAAGTGGAGAAAAACCTTGGTGAATATATAACTGTAACTCTGCTTTCATTATACGGGAAGAAAAGAACACTTCCCTTAATTATGATCTGTTTTTCTTTGTTTTTAATTTTATGAACATTTTGGGGAGGGGTTGAAATTCCTGCTGATTACAAAAGTACCGATTCCCAGACGTGTTCGTTTTTCCGCAGACATTTATAACAAGTTGGATTTTCATTCTATATTCACTAATAATGTTGAGGACGTAAGCATTACCTTGCTGAATCAAACAGTTGGATCTGCAAATCATTTTTTTTCACAAGTTTCTAGCTAGACGTTAAAAGCAAAGACTAGGCATATGGATGAATCGATTAACGTCTCCACAAATTCAGGAATATATCTGCTTTTAATTGTGGAAGTTTCCGTGGTGGAGAAGTTATCAAGTCATCCTTTTTGTAGTTAAGGTAGCATTTTGCAGCCACATTCTGACTTAAGAGACATCATTGCACCCTGTGTTAATTTAGAGTTGATCCCCACTGTTGTTTTCCCAACAACGGTGAATTCTGAACAAATAATAGAGGGATTAGACTTCAAGGCATTGAAAGCTTATTGTGTAATTTTGTTATAGTCCAGTTTCCATACATTTGAGAAAATTTGGACGCCTTAACAGTTTAACGCAAATGAATTGTTGCAATCGTTTCTTAATTCACTGCAGTTCCTACAGTGGAAATTACTTAGGGTATTTTCTGTTACTGAGTAATGCAGAGGGAGATATATTTAGATATCTAAGGAACACTGCTCTGCTTGGTGTCAGCACCTGCCCAACCTTGGATGACCTTGAAAAGTTTAATCAAGTTTGACTTTAGTTGGCATTTGACCAGTGTAGGTTAGACATAGGAATCTGGGGAATAGAAGCATGAATGGAAGAACGGATGGTGTTGAAAAACATCAATGTGCTCCTGAAGTCACCAGAAGTTGGGTTTGACTTGAAGGACACTTGAAGGGGCACCTGCCAACTTAAAAAAAAAAAACACCTGTGGAGGGGAGAACTACTGAGGTGATCACCTGTGTCAGAACAGCATTTTATTTCCATGCCACCTGCTGCAATTAAAAATGAAACCGCCAAGCAACTAAGATGGTGATTTTATCTACCAGCTGATATTATAATTAATGACTGTAGAGCCCCTATTATGTGTACTTCCAAGACATCAAGTGGAAAGCTGTTGTCATGCTTTAAATAATGAACAAAAAAAAGTTTTCAATCTTGATAAATAGTTCAGTTGGATGCAGTTTAAAAAAGTTGAGAGCATATGCTCCTATCATCAGGAACTACGACTGTAGTTATCCTTCCTGTGACTCTTCAGAAGCATTTAAAAGTCTTGGATTCTGGATTGTTTAGAGTTTTCCTTTTTTTCCCCCCAATCCAAAATGCCAACATTTGCCCAGTGTGGTAGGGATTTACTTCTAGTTGGGGAAATAGAAGAATATAATAGAATACAATAGAATACAATAGAATACAATAGAAAATATGGAATGGAATGGAATGGAATGGAATGGAATGGAATGGAATGCAATGGAATAGAATAGAATAGAATAGAATAGAATAGAATAGAATAGAATAGAATGGAATGGAATGGAATGGAATGGAA
>JANHFT010002724.1:139639-149648 GCA_032467955.1 Pseudoxenodon macrops | reverse complement strand
GAGAAATTTCCTGACAGAACAATTAATCAGTGGGACAACTTGCCTCCAGAAGTTGTGAATGCTCCAACACTGGAAGTTTTTAAGAAGATGTTAGATAACCAGTTATCCGAAGTGGTGTAGGGTTTCCTGCCTAGGCAGGGGGATTGGAGTAGGAGACCTCCAAGGTCCCTTCCAACTCTGTTATTCTATTCTATTCAAACTACAGCAGAACCTTTCTTTTTCTGAACATTATTCCAGTGAGAACATGATACATAAAAGGTGAAAGGATGGAAACCAGAAAGACACATTATTTCCAATATATGTTGCATTCAGAAAGATAATAAATGTTCTTTCATTTATTGGGCTTGCCTCTAACCTAGCCCATAGCCTGGATGAAAAGGATTGGGAGTCCTCCAAATCTCAGGGATGGAGCCTTCCAGAGGTTTGGAGTAGCCATAACAAGATTCATTACCAAGATCCCATTACATTACATTTAGAGAAAGGACTTGGAATGCATCCATTTTATCTGACCCAGGTGGATGGGCACGTATTCCAAGGGAGGAATTATCCAAAAACAACCTCACTCCAGGACATTCAGGAGGTAATAACTAGCACCTTTGAAGCCAGTGCTGGTCATGTACTGAACATAGGCAAAGTATGAAACATTCAGAACTACACTTGCTGCTGCATGTTGGGCCAATTGTAGCTTGTGACTGGTCTCCAATGGCAGCTCCATGTAAAATGAAATGCAGTAATCTAACCAAGAGGTGACCAAATAGTGGGCTATTATTATTATGGTTCATGGCCCAGTTATCTAGATGCTCAGACTGGGTTTGGCATTTTATCTACCAACTGAGTCCTTCCCAAGGACCTGGGATAGAAAAATGCTATTGTTTGATAGTGTTAAAGGTATTGTCACAGGATGTAAGTTATTCCAAGTAAAACTGCAATTGACTGAGGGTGATTTTGTAAATGCCAATCATTTACAAGTGGTGCACAGGATATTGTGGGATTATTATTCTTTATTATTATTTATATGCCAATCAACTCTCAGTGACTCTGGGTATTTAACGATTAATGTTCCTCTCTAAAATAATATAAAGTAAATAAATAACTGGTTTCAAGTTCTTTTGCTTTTACAAAATATATTTTATTCTAATTCACACCAGCATTTGGTCCATTGCTTGTTTCCCTTCATCAAGATAAGCACTGATTGAACTACCTAAAACAACATTCATCTTTATTTCAGCTACAAAATTGCTGTAAAGGTGTTAAACATGGTTTAAATTGCTCTATTTCCTTTTTTTATGTTGACTTGCTGATAAAAGGAAACTTTCATTTATTACAGCTACTTGTGGTGATAATTCAGTATGCCTGGCATAGCATCAAGTCTGGAGTGAGTAATGTGCTGCAAAGGAAGGAACATTAAGGATGGAATACATTATTTATTGGCAATATTGCTATAATCTCTTTTCATTTGCCATCTGGGATATTACAGTTGTCCAATCAATAACTTATTGGAAAGTGACTTTTCCCTTCAGCCTCCACCTTTGTACTATGTTTCAGTATGTGTCAGGACTATATGATGTGAGGTCTGGTTCATTTAACCAAACAGGTATAATATGCATATCTTTACACTGAACTGGGCAGCTTTGGCACATAGTGAATTGACCATATAATAGTTTCCCATTCACCAGCTTGCTCTTCTACCCATAGTTTTTTACTCGACCATTACCACACTGCCAAAATTACAACAAATATGAAGTGAGTTTCAAATTAGACATATGAAGCAATAATACATTTGCACTTTTTTGTATGCCTAGCTAAATCCAGAGCCATCCAAGCTACCTGTGCACCATCCAATGTGATCATAGAAATTACTTCATGGAAGAATTCTCTCAAAAATCTATCTGGGCAGTTAGTACAAACTATCAGCAATATAAAACATAATTAAATACCAAAAGATTCAGTATGTAATTGTGCTTTTTACTATTATACAGAAAGCCAGAGGCAGTGCAATATAGTTTATTATATACTACAAATGGGCTACAGTTTCCAAATTTAGCATGGATCTTGATTTGTTTTTTATGGAACAATCTCTTGAGACAATTAAAACAAAATATGCAAATTAACTTACAGCATTACTATATTTCAGAAACATAAAGATGATTATATTTTGTTCTAAAGTTTATATTAAAGACCTATTCTTTTCCTGCTTCATTCCTATGGTGACTTGCTGCTTCTTTGGAAATGAGTAGAGGTGGAGGGCCTTAACATTTGCAAATAAAAACTATAATTTCCCATTTTAGCCACTAATAGTAAAGTATAAGTTAGACTATGAAACATTTTTTCTCTCAGGTATTGGGAGTATTATTCAATAATAATAAAAATTGAAGAAAGAGACATAACAGCTAATTCTGGCTGCATAGCCTGAAGAACAAATGCATATAAAGCCAGAATTGAGAAAACAGCAAATGCCACTTCTGCAAAGAAGCTGAAGAAACAGTGGACCACCTAGCAAAAGTTAGCAAAAATAGTACCATAATAGGTAACTTGGGTGCAATACAAAAACCTCTGGGATTGAATAACATCAGCATTGACAAAATTACTATCAGTCAATTGCAAAAGGCAACTTTACTTGGAATGGCTTAAATCCTGCCATGATACCTTTAAGCCAATCAGACAACATCTGCCTAAGGTCCTTGGAAGCAACTCAGTTGTTAGATGAAAATACCAAAACCAGCTTAAACATCTGGCTGACTAATGTAACAAACCCTATTAATAAAATCCATTGCTCCTGGTTTTCAACCAGCAACTTTTAACTTACAAGACAAGAATTATAATAACTGGACTTTCACACCAGTCATGTTGAAGGTGGGTCAAAAAAAATCCTTACAGGGAAATACAGTGGTAAGAGAGGAATTGGCAATCACTTTCTTGAAAGAGAAAGGTGAAAAAACATAGCAGCAGGACATGATAGTCGGCTGTTCAGACTAATATCTTGTAAGCCGTTGGCAAAGTATCTTAGTTTATTGAAGACCAAGTCCAAATTCAAGTCTTTTAATAAATGTGGCAGAAAAGTAGCAGGCAGACTTTTTCCTTTGAGTAATGCAATTTTTAAAAATTGGTTTACCATCCTTGTCCATATAAGCCAGCCATGAATTGATTGCCAAGGTGCAAATGATTGAATATTTGCAATATACAACCATGTTATGATTTTTGTAAATATGTCCATCTGTTTTTTGTCTAACTGGTTAACCTCTATTTCTATAAAACTATCACCAACTGTTTCACATAACTAAATATGTTGGGTGACAATATAATAATTGTTAGAAATGGCACATTTAGCTTCATTTTCACTGTGTCCTTTCTTTACCATTTGTTATATTTTTATATATTACTTCCCTACATAACTTTAATCAACCTGGACATACATGCACATCAGTGGTGGGTTTCTCTTACCTTTGCTACCAGTTTGGGAATGGGAGTGCGCATGTGATGCTTCTACGCATGTGCAGAAGCTGCTGTGAATGTGCAGAGTGTTCTTGATGATGTCAGGCTGCTGCGGCTACCGGTTGATCTGAACCGGGCCAAACCGGTATGAACCCACCCAATGCACATGCACAACTAGTACATTGAAAAGAGAAATGTAGTGCCCATTAAACTGTAAACTGACTCTGTAACCAAAGATCAAGAACAATTAAAAAAATGTCAGCTAAAATGTTTTCATTTTATATCAAAACTCCCATGGTGTTAATTTTTAAAAAGAGTCTGGATGAAACTGAAATATAGGCTGCTACTTCTGTCTTAGAGATGAGACAGATTCCTTAAACTGGATGCAGTTCATGAACAAGCATCGTCCATCTGAGGTTATATGTAGACATTTCAGAATGACTTCCATTAACTTTCAGACTTCAGTTACCTGACTGCAACTTGTGTGGAATGATTGATTATTCAGCACCGAAAGTCAGAAATCTCTGCCTGTTGCATGACAGAATCTATTTGGAACATTAAGATACCCATATATCCTTCCCCCAAAAGCAGGGTTTGTCTCTGTGTATTGAAGACTTTACGGATAAATCAAAATAAGCTTCAGAAAGCTAAATGCAAATTTTGCCTTGTAGACATTTCTGGTGTGAAGAAAACACCATGCTTGGCTACTCTATAGTACTCGCTGCTAAATGAAAGCAAGTTTAGGCTATTTGGAAGCATGTGCGGAATTACTGAAAAGGGCAGCAAGCATTATAAATTTGCTATCAGAACAACATAAATGCCAGAAAGAAGGGGTTAGAGGAATGGGTTTGGGCATTTATATTCTGAGGAGAAAGATGATAAAGCACAAGTGATATATGGGTACATTTGTCTGCTCTCTAAAAGCCATAATACTGAGGACAGCTGTTCAATGTCTTTATCCTATCTATTGTGTTCCTTGGCTCAGTTTGAACACAGATATCATAGTCACAGATTCACCTTGCTGAATTTAATTGATGTAATCCTTACTGACTCCATTAAAGCAAAGAGAAGCAGGTCAGAAGCAATAGGTGTATGCAAGTAATCCGTACTAACAGTCCTTCCTTCCTTCCTTCCTTCCTTTTTGGGAAGAGAATTTCTGGGAATATTTCTCTGTCATATTTTTTAAAAAATATGGGCAGAAGAGTCTCAATTGCTTTCTGGGCACTCTTGAGAAATGACAAATTGCTTCAAATATTATCCTCCTGGTTGCCTGAGATAGTGTTCCAAACATAGTGAAGTCTTTTATTGACTGTAAAGTGTGATACTAATTATCACTTAACACCTGTACAATGCTTTTCATCTTCAAAGCATTTTACAAACGTGACTAATTAATCCTCACTGCATCCCTAGGAGGTGTATATTATTATCCCCATTATACAGATGAGGAAACCATATAAACTTCATCTCTAAAGACCACCAAGTGTGTCACCAATACACAAGAAGTTCCTCAGGAGTTACTCACTGTCAATCTTTTACTCAAGCCTCTGGGCCACAGCTCTGTGAGTAATTGATCTCCTCACAGCCTCACTTTAAACTAGAAACTAACCAGCCATTTTAAGAACACTGTTCTTTATATTCTTAATCCTCAGTCTGATGCACTAATGAGGGTCTGTCCAACTGCCTCATAAACACAGAGCATACTTTACACTGGAGACAGAAAAGATGGAAATAAATCTAGGATACACATGTACTAACAAGATCTTGATTAAACAAGGTAGTTTACATATATATAAAAAGATCTTGAACTTTCTTGGATGTAAAGCTTTTCTAACCATTTTTTCCCCCCAAAAAAAATACTTTCCATTGTCAGTACAGCAGCTTCGGATCGGAAGACCATTTTCAGAATGTAAAAGTCCTGAGAATAACAACAAGAACATTGTTCTTGTGAAGAAAGGAGGAGAAAGGTCAGAGTTAGAGTCTCTAGCTCTCACATCTTGAATCTGATTAATAGTGCTGGAGCAGCCATGTTTGGGTACAAAACTGATATCCTTTGTCAGTACAAGGAAGGGTCCTATGGTGTGCTTTGCTGGTAGCACTCTCAAATTCAATCTCTTGCATTCCAATTGATGTCTTTCATCAGTGCTCTATCCAGTAGTATTCCCTGTGAGTGGCTCTTCTCAGCTTAAAGTTCAGGCACCTCAGACAGAGCTGTGGTTGTGATATCTTGACAACAGGCTCTGCTTTATTTTTGAAATACGATCTCTGCATACTTTATTTTAATCCCAGTTGCTGTTCCATGATTCTCAGTTTTCTATTCTATTCTATTCTATTCTATTCTATTCCATTCTACAGTATTAAAACTAGGATAACAACCAAGTACAGTTACTCCATTAGAGGGAAATTCTTGTTCTAGTATAAGATATTTTTCTATTAATTGATTTCAGTCAATTAATGTTTTGTTTCTGAATAGTAAGAGTCCGAGATAGGGTTAGTGTTGCACCAAAAAAATATTCTACATTTTTTTCAACCATTCTCATTTAAGTTTGGTGGACGTAGCTTAATTTTAGATAGTTTTGGAATAACAAAATAATGTCAGTGAAACTTTCATAGTTAAAATGATCAGGGATCCTTAAGGATCACCCACTTGGAATACTGCATCCAGTTCTGGTCACCAGAATATAAAAAAGATGTTGATATTCTGGAAAAAGTGCAGAGAAGAGCAAAAAGGATGATTAGGACCTGAAGGCTAAAACATATGAAGAACAGTTGAATTAATTGAGTATGCCTAAACTAATGAAAAGAAGGACTAAGGTGACATGAAAGCAATGCTGCAATATTTGAAGGGCTCCTGCAGAGACAAAGAGGTCAAACTATTTTCCAAAGCACCAAAAGGCAAGACAAGAAACATTGAATTGAAACTAAGTGAGGAGAGAAGGTAAATGTGAGTGTGGTCTCTCTATCAAATCTAGAGCCTCAATTTTTCTTATGACCCAACCCAAAAAGAAGGCGAGCACTGTTTTGTGTGCATGCTTTAAAATTAAGCCCTACCCCCAAATTTGGCCCTATTTAAACACTTGCTGGGCCAGGCTTACCGGAGTGGGCTTTTTTGGGTGGACAGCTGCCAGTAGATGGAGCGACCATTACAGGTAGGCAAGAGTGCGCGAGGTGCATGGGTTGTGTTGCTTCTTTCTGGCCACGAAAGAAGTGGCCCAGTGACCAGACCAGGTGCGTTGGGCAAGTGGCCTGGCACAAAAGAAGTGGCCTGGTTGCCAGGCAAAGTATGTGGGGTGAAAATTAAGACATCCCTTGAAAAGAAGACCTAGCCATTTTTTGGGGGATCAAAAAAATAAGACCCAGTAGTATTTTCAAAGAAGCACAGTATATTTCTGTTAAATCAGGAGGATTGATGCCATGTGGAAACTCCTCCCAGGTGGACTTTTTCAGATAGGAAATTGGAGCAATGATATAATTGAGAGAGTGACAGAAATGTGTACCGACATCATCTTGCTACGTTAAGAATAAATAAGTTCAAAAATATCTCCAAAAGGACTTCTAAAGCACCTTGAGAATGAAGAGGAAATTAGAGATTGCTTTTTCAAGAGGGGAAAAAAATCAAGACTTGAAAGGCAAATATTGGCACAGGTTTATATGAGACAGACTGCTTAAGCTTCATAGCCATGCAGGAATGAAATAAATCTTATATCCCAAGATCTCTAGTTTTAATAGCAAATGCAGGTCTGATAGTTACCAAACTTTAAAAGTGTCACTAAGAAATAAAGAACATCCTATAGCAGGCTCAGTGAAAAAAAAGATTTACAAATATATAGAAAAATATTTCCCCAAACTGCCTAATGGCTACTGATGTTATTAAGTAGCTGGAAATGGCTCAGAAGACCTACCTCTTTAAATGAGAGGAACTCCTTGTTCTTCTATTTTACTGTCCTGACTGTACAGTTCCTCAGCACACCACCTAGTCAGAGTGGGTTCCTACCGGTTCTATTCAGTTCTATAGAGAAGGTAGTAACTCCGCGATGACATCACGGACTCGGTTTCTTTGGTGTTTCCATGGGTGCTGCCATTTTGGATTTTGCTTCTGCGCATGCTCGAGGCGCGACCCTGAGTGAACCTGCAGTAAGAAGATTCAGAATCCACCTCTGCACCTAGTGTCCACATAACAACCTCTGATTAATCTATAACCATTAATCATTAATTAGTAAACAGGTGGGTTCCTGCCGGTTCGGACCAGTTAGCTAGAACCGGTAGCAGGAATTTCCACCCACTCACCAAATCGGCAGTGACAGCCAGCTGGACATGCTCCCAAACCAGTCCTCCAGCTGAAAATCAGTCTTCCAGCTGAAAATTGGCTGAAAAACAACCCTCTGTGCATGCACAAAGCCTTCTACACATGCGCTGAGGGTTTTCACCCAGAAGTGACCAGCCGCACGCACGTGCACTTCCAATGTGACTCTGAACCAGTAGGGAAGGTAAATAGAACATGCCACTGGTAAACATTATTCAAAAGCATTTTTCTTGGAAAGGAAGGACATTCTGCGGCATCTTATTCCAGTCTTTCTTATACTGTAATCCTAATATATACATTCTTCATGTGTAGGAGTTAAGTCATACCCAAGACTAATGTTTTGCATATCGCTACTCACAAAAGATGACTGTATTTTGCCTAACAGAAATTGACAATTAGTTACTGGCTGACAGTTCTAAAGAAATGTTTGCCCTTAAATGACTGCTTGTAGCAATAAAATTCCCCCTCCTTTTAGAAATTGGATTTTATATTGCTTAATTATGTCTTGTTGCAAGTTTATCAATATATTAGGCATTAGATAAGAAGGAAAAATGAAATGAAAGTCTTTCACTTACCAAAACAGGATGTCATCACCATAATAGACCTTAAGTCTAGAATAATAGACCAGTTCAAGAGTTACAGCAAACATAAACCAGCCCATTTGGTTCAGCTACCAAGATCTTCTATTTCCAAAAGGCAAACTCAGAATATAGACTCAAGGCAATCTGGAACAGGAAATCACTAGTGAACAGACTTCCTGTGCTTTTTGTTTATCAAGGATATGTTAGTCATATGCAATATTTAAATGTAATTAATCAAGGTTATGGATATTTTCAATCCAGAAATTACCTGCTTGATTTCATTGTCCCAATTCATCACCTAGCAGATACTTTTAGAGCACTTCATTCACCATAGGAATCTTTTTTATTTTAGGAACATATATGAAGGTGTTCTGTCAATAAGCTTTCCTTTTAAGTAAAAGAAAGAAAAATTAATATTTAACCAGATGATTACATTCTGTCTGCTTCATTAATTTTTTATTAATCCTGTGAAAACATTGTTGATGGAAATGATATTGACAGTTGCAAAAAAGTCTTCTGGTAAATGGATTCTCATTATTCTGTGTAAAGTGAAGCCATTTTAGGCCTCTTTTTAGTAATTTCTAGATAGATTTTAAATGCTATCAAAATTAAATAATATTGCTACTCAGCATTCTGATGTATAGATGGCAGGGAAAATATGGTTCATTTCCTCAATGCTGGATCCATTAGATCAAGGGTGTCAAACTCACATCGTCATGGTGGCGTCATGTGATGTATCGTGACTTTTCCCCTTTCCCTAAACTGGGCATGGATGTGGCCAGCATGTGACACATCTGGCCCTTGGGCCATGAGTTTGACAGCCCCACCGTAGATTTTCTCCAACAGATGACTGTGCAGCTTATTTGAAGGCCTGACACCATGTTATGTGTTAGAGTATTTGACTTACTGGTAGCTTGTATGGTTACATTATTCCTACTGATGTTAGTCTGAAGTTCCTTTTTTTCTAATTTAATCTACTGTGGCAACAAATAATAAGTGTACTCTATCGACTCTACCATATCCTTCAGATATTTGAAGCAAGTGTATATATTCCCTTACATCTTTTCAGTGAGCTAAATGTATCCACATCCTTTATCTCTTTTGTGTAGAGATTGGTTTCCAAATCTTTCACCATCTTGGCACTTGTCTGAACTTGCTGTAATTTTTCATTGCCTTTTTTAAACTTTTTGAACAGAACTAGATACAGTATACCAAGTGGGAACTAACTGGAGAGAATACAATGGAGCTCATACTTACCATGATCTAGATTCTATCTTCCTATTAATGTTTGTAATGATTCACACTGCTGAGTCATATTTATCTTGTTGTCAACAAGGACATCCAGCTCTCATTGTGCTGTTTTGTTCTATTGCCAAAACTCATCGCCATGTACTATATTTGCATTTTACATTTGCAGAACTTTACAATCCTGTTTGCTAAGTGGAATAGGTCATTGCTTTCAGGAGCAAAGTAGGCCAGAATGAAATACCATCAATGAAGTGATGTCCTAGAAAACTTTACAGTTTGCACACAATTTATCTAAATGGACCCTTCCCTTATTTGATAGATATGTCATAGATAGATAAGTAGACATATAGATGATAGATAGATAGATAGAAAGATAGATAGATAGATAGACAGACAGACAGACAGACAGACAGACAGACAGACAGACAGACAGACAGACAGACAGACA
>JANHFT010002724.1:128380-139539 GCA_032467955.1 Pseudoxenodon macrops | reverse complement strand
AGGGGTGGATCGATCTCGAGTCTTTAAGTTTGTTGTTTACAAAATTATAGAAAGTTGGTTGGATTTCATGCGCAGAAGGTGTTTGATGTGATAATTGGTGCATCCAGTCTTTATTTGGTGGCATATATTGATTACATAATACATATTACATATTATATATGCATGATTATATTGTGAGTCATATGTTATCAATTGTGTTTCTTATTTCCCGTCAGGATAACCACACACACAAAAAAAGGATTAATAGATTGGTAATTTAAAAATAATGTAATTGATGCAATTCTATTGATAACTAGCCACTTGTATCTCAATTTTTCCACTAAAAGAGGGGGGGAGGGAAAAGGAGGAAGTATCCTATAGAAATAATTCTGAGTCACTCATACTGATTCAGATGCTGATGTCAGAACTGTTATTGTTACATGTTTTTCCTTAGTGGTCATTCAGTCCTGATTCTGAGTTTTGTGGGCTTAAGTTCCAGGTTTAGCTGCACCTTGGACTAAGTGATATCAATTCTATTCTGCTGACTCAAAAAGACAATGATATTTATGTAAGTTTTTCCATAAATGGAAGTTTTTGGTTCTTCAGAATGCCTGTTATTATGCAAAAGACTGAAAGGCATCCAGTTATCCACTTTCATTTCCAAAATAATAATACAAATAATTTAAGGAATGGTTTCTGGAATTGTCATGGTAGAATGGCTCCAAACACATTTCTAATTAGAGCACTATCAAGAATAAAGCTTTAAAGTTTAGGATTAGTTATTCAAACAAGCTGTAATCTGCCAACATCTATTTTATGATCAGAGGAAAGTATGCTTCTTTCTTTTAGTTTCTCTTGACAATATTAAACCTGACATTGTAACACAAGAACAGGACAAGTCCAATACTGCAAACAATGTTATGTTTTATTATCTGTAATATTTGCATATTGCAGCAAGCAATTATACCAGAATCGTGCAGAGTCCAATCTCCACAGTGTAATGACTTCTTGATTAGCTGTCTTTAGGTGATGAATGCAAAGACTTCTTAGCCTTAGAGTGGTGCAGGAGATATTGTATCTTAACACCTGAATCTCTTTCCCTTTGCTACTTGTAAAAGATAGATTAAAAGTGTAAGGTTTCCACCCATCATTTCATCATCTTTTCAACCTTGTCTGCAGAGGTCAAAATATGTGCCTGTGCATAAGGAAATCTGTTCCTGTCTTGGTGGTGGAAAATCTCATTTGAAACTAAGTGACAACATTAATATTGGTTGAAGACACATGTTCAATTCTCTGTTTACATAAATCAAATCATATCTACAGCTAAATTATACAGGTTCTTCCTTCATGTAAGTCCTCCCAAGTCATTTGCTAAATATCAGATATGCTAATCCCCCCTCTCAGCACAAATCACTATTTGATGGACAAACATCTTTATCATTGTCCTAAATACCAATTATTGAATTAAAAACTTGAAATCAACTTGAAAGTTTCTGTTTTGTAGTGTCAAAGAAATTACCAAAGCAATTCTTAATAATATTTCAAGAATATGTACACTGCTAAAACTTCTATCAGGTAAATAACAAAATATGTTTCCTAAACAAAGTTGTGAAAAATGTCCCAAAGGTGTTTTTTCAAGAGGCAACTGGACTTTTTGGTTTTTGTTTGAAGGCCCTTATCAGTCTTTGAAGACCCACCATCCAGGAAGAGCTGAAGAAGCTTATTGGATAAGAAGTGAAACATCTTCAAAGAAAAACCAGAAAGTCCAGTTGTCTCTTGAAAAAGTACCTCTGGGACATCTCCATAGACATTGTGTAAAATGTCTTATGATTCAGCTATGCATTTTGTAAACCATGTTTATTCTATATTGCCTTAAGCACCAGTGACTTTCTGAATTATTTTCAGTTGATATCTTTTATTAGGAAAAGTGGCAAATCTCTCGGGAATTATTTAGATTTTTTTTTATAACTTGAAAATTAAAAATAAACTAGAATAGATATATTAGAATAGAAAATCTTCTGCATTTGTAGCTGCTTACAAATAGATAAAATTATAAATACCCATATGTGTTTGATTAGGCAGATTTTTTAACCAGATTTCTATTCATTAAGGGTTTCACTACTTGCTTGATCTTTAAGAATTCTTGGCTTTTAGAGCTCATGAATCAAAGTTTGCAAATTAGTATGCAAATTGCTACCTTTATTCCCCAGTCAACAATGCACTTCCTAACTTTATCACTTCTATTCCTACCTATGCATCATCAAAATCATGGAAAGTTAAATGTGACTTACACTCATGGTTGAAATAAGTTTCAAGGGTTTACTATACTATCAGAGTTCTAGAGGGAGAAAATCAATATTGTGATCCATCAAGGGTTTACGCCTTTGCTTGGCTGACACTGTTAATTCCTATGTTTCTTTGAAGTAACACTATGGAGTTTGGTACAATCATTCACTACTTGCCACCTAAAGTAGGAACAAAACCTCCAAATGTAGTGTTTGACCTTTCTCATCAATATCAGCAACCCACCATTTCCCCCTATTTTGATAATAATTGCCTTTCTGGAATAGTTCTATTTTGTCAGGCCCTTCAAAAAAAAAAACCACCCCAACCTAGAATTGAAGTTGATATACCACTACATCAAGCATGAAGAATTTTAGCAAAACCAAGAATTATTGGTGATTTTTCCCCATCCACATTTTTCACATTTTACAACAAGATAAAGAATAATTTATGTTTTTTTTAATGATGTATTAATTCTATTTTAATGGAACTATGAATATAAAACTTTGTGTGTTGGAGAGGGAGAGGGAGAGGGAGAGAGAGAGAGAGAGAGAGAGAGAGAAAGAGAGAGAACAGTTAGAAATAATCACCTTAGATTTAATAAAACTGAGAAATAAGTCCTGTGGAGGCATTATGGCATTGAAATTAATGAGCCAGCATTTAAAATGCAAGATACTTATATCACATTAAGCGTTTACATCTTGAGAATGTGTATTCTCTCAAATAACAAATCAGTACATGTTTCAAATCTTTGACTTTTCCATATTCAGCTGGAAGATTTGCTGATTGTATACTTGTCAGTGTGTAAGTAGAACTGTGAGTTATGGTAAAACAATTTTTTTTATTCATATGGAAACCTTTATTTCTGGTTAAATAGCTATTACAAATTGAGTCCCTTGTTCAGCATGATGAATTTTTGGATGAATCTGGCACACATGATTACATGTGTTTAACATGTATATTGCTAGTGTTTCACTGCATCACTGCTGTTGAATATGCTGCTTGGCTAGTGATATGGATTACAGCTCAGATGATGATTGCTGTTTCTTATTCATTTCATTGCTGTGCAATTGGTTTAATTTTTTTTAAGAAATCAGAGTCTGATGTAATATTCATGAAACTTGGCTGCCAGGGTGTGATTTCTATTCTGAGAAATGAAATGACTAGTATTTGCCTCAACTTTAGTTTGTCATTAATGCATAAGTGATCTGTTTTCTATTTCAGAATCCTATCCATTTAGGAAGCAAAGCTGTAAGGTCTTAGATTTGTTATTTTTCTTTCTTACTTGCCACAATAATTATGTGGTTGAAATAAAGCAAGACTGAGTGCAGAAGTGAAAAGAAATCTAACTAATTAAAATTACCATCAGCTAGTGAAAATACCCTTAAATGGTTTTCATCAAACTCTTTTTTCTCTGTCACATACCTCTCCATGCTAGATAATTACATTTTAACAATCTTTCCTCTTTGACTTGCTCTCTGTCTGAGAAAATATCTGATTTTTACTTGACTTCTGCCACCGACACCAGCTCTTCAATAGTGCATCACGCTGAACTTATTTGGATGGGAATTCTTCACAGCAAGCTCCTAATATTTATAACCTTGATGTTGTCTTTGATCCTAAATCATCTCTTAATTACCATTTTAGTTACAGTAGAAAAAAAATAATTTTATTACTTCCAGAACACAGCAAAGATAGAACTGTTGCTATCTCGAGAGGACACAGTTATTTTAAAGACTTTATTGCTAATTATAGATGGCTTATTACAGATTTGTTGTTCATCAGCTGTCCAGAATACTTGTTTACTTAGAATGCGTCAAATATGCTCCAACAACCTTGTATATTCATTGTCAATTCTTTTCATACAAGAGAAGAATGGCATTTAATTTTTATTTAAGCATTTCTAGCATCAGCAGTTGTTGCACCGAGTCCTTGATCCATCCCTTTGTTTTGCAAAGTAAATGGGCTAGGATTGGTGTCCTATCAAGCTTTGTGACAATATAGGAAAATATTATATACTGCAGCTGGGGATGATATTTATTCTGCAGCTTCAGACATAGCAAAACACCTCCTCATATTATAGTTAGCTGTCGTTGTCAGTCCTCTGACTAATAGTAAAGGAACAAATATATCTCACAAGTCACATAGTTTTTTTTGCTTGTTTATTTTTCTGTCTAGAGCTTTCACGCCAGTTTTTTTGGGGTACAACATAGACATAAATTTTAATAGCAATTAAGAAATACATATGTGACCTCTTAATGTGTTGGGACCCCAAAAAGACTACAAGATATGTCTGAATGATTATGGGATTACACAGAATGCAAATTTACTAATTTAAATGTTCCCTATTTATTACATTTCCCTTTTTCTGTGTCTTGTTTTAGGCCTGCAGGGAAGTGAGATTTTTCACTGGTTTTGAAGAGTTAAAATGGCTTCACTGAAATGCAATTCTAGGGACAGTCATTCTTCTTTTGTTAAACCTATAAGTAGTTTAAACCATATCTGCTTAGAAGAGAGGAGAGGAAATTGAATGGATTTATTAATTGTTTTAAATTATTGATGTACTGCTTCTTATTTATGTAATTTAAACCTCAGAAACATAAAACATTCCATTTAACATAACATAAGTATTACTAAGAATTAATATATGGACAGTAACTATGCTGTCAAATGCTGCTATGTTTTTAAAGAATACCTTAATATTAAATTAATGTTGTATGTTTGTATTAATCTACCAACTGGCATATCATTCATTTTATTTCAATTTACCTGTGATTTCTTTCAGTTATATATTTATTCCTAGATCTTGAAAAACATCTTAGCAAAGATATACATGAAAATAATCTAATGATATAATTAAATCTGGAGTAGGGCAGTAATTCTGATGAGGTACCCTACATCCCACAGACATTACTTAAATAATAATTGCTACAGATTGTGTTCCCTTCCTTGCACAGATCTTATTGAAGTTTCCACATTTCTCCTAACTTTATTAATACAGAAAATATTGCTTTAAATACATATCCAGCAGATAATTTTAAATATGTATTTTTTTCCATGGATTTTTACTGTCAAATGAATTCCTTACACTTGGTATCAAGTGACATTTAATTTATATGTTCAAAATATAGATTATTGGAGCTAGAGTTATACCTTGGCCATTAATGAGTGCTGAAGTGACATATGGTTGATTTTATTGTTTGCAGAATATCATTCTGCCACTGAAAATAACTATTAGAGGCAATCAAATACCTCCCAGTGGCATAAAAAATCATTACTTTCTGTGGCTATCTTGTGATTTATTCAAAAGGCACTGTATTAAAGAGCAGTGAGGAGTTTTTGAGTCAGTTCACCATAATCTGTGAGGTTACCACTTCATAGATTAACAGAAAGATGTATTTGTGTTGTCAAGGTAATATTGTTCTGGAGGTATTGATACAGTGTTAGGCAGGTGGAATTAAAGCTATGAATTGATTTTCCTCAGAAGCAAGAATTTGAACATGCAGGTCTCTTTATTAAGTAAACAGCAGTGTCATTAAATTTTTTATTTTGTGTTGAACAAGTTCATTTAATGCAAGAATGCTGGCAGGAGAACATAAATGATATTAGCAATCTTAATCTTGTCATTTCTTTTTCCTCTCAATAGGACATCTGTTTGCCTACCTATTTGTTGATTTCACTTTGTGGCTTTTTCAAGAATCAGATGGTAACAGATCTTTTCACCTTTTCCTGTCTGTGCTTTTTAATAAATTAATCTGAACTGGCCCATGCTATTCAAATTAATTTACATGACTGACAAGAGGAAGAAAAAATGCAGGGTTTTACTTGAACTCCTCTCACCTCACCCTTTTATAACACCCTTTCATAACCACACATCTAATTAGCTAATGAGGTAAAGAGGCTTCGGGGGAAAAACATGGAAAATATATTCTTATAACTCCAGTGTTTGTCCTGGTATGTGGGTAGGGAAGTGAACCCTAATGTGAGGAAAACATGGGAAAATGGTCTTTAAGATCATCAAACACATCAGATAGCATCCTAAACTAGGCTCGGATAATCATAGATTTACTGGATCTATTATACATCTGTTTGGTCTATGTAATCTATTGTATGTGTTCTATCCTTCTATTTACCAAGCATCAAAACCCATCAGTAGAATGGAATTAAAAAACCTAGTTAATTAGCATTTGGAATACAACTTAATTAGGTCTTAATAAAGGATAGTACATCCAGAAATCAATTTACTTATTCTTCTTAATAAGAATAGCTAATTAGTGGATAAATTGCCACAGCTCTTCATCCAGCCTATAGTTCTGAACCCCCCTACAAACATTATATGGCAAAAATCCCACCCACCCCCATCTCTCTCATTGGATTTTTTTTTTTTTACAAAAAATGCCTTCAAAGTTGCTTTGGAAAACAAGCTGCGCTGCATTAGACAAAAAAAAAGTAGTAATATAATTTATAGGGAGCTAAGACTTCATTTATGCAGAACTAAAGCTGAAGTGATGTTGTCAGATCGCATACCTGATAAAAGCAAACAGGATCTCTTCTTTTACCTGGAGTCATATTGCTTGTACTGCAATAAAATATCTGTCCTTCAAATCATTTCTCTCTTATCTATTCTGTGGTATTCCACAGATTGACATATTTGTTCTCTTTATCCAGGCTTATGTTTTAGGAAAGCCTTGTTGATTGGCAATTTTTTCCCCTGTACATTTTTTTTAAGTATATGAACTAAACGTATATTAGGAATCAAATGGGAGTGAATTTGTTGTACTGCAGCTGCACAAACATTAATATGCATGAACTTTCTGATTTCTAAGGCATTGCAGCCAGTGAAGATATAAGACAAGAAAAGAGAAATGAATGCATATACATATGTATAAATAGTATTGAATAGGGCATTCTAAAAAGTAGAAGAGCAATTGCTACCCATGCAATTTAATATGGTAATATGCTGGTCAAACCACTATGGTTTGTCAAGACATTTGGAATCTTGTGTTTTACTTAGCAATAACACCTAGGACTTATGTGCTACATATGTCCTTCATATGTATTCCTGATATTGCAAAGCACTTTCCTTTGGAGGTACTTAAGATACTTCAGTCAAAAGTATGAAAGAAAAGATTTAGTAGTTTTTTTACATCTGGTTTTTTTTATATATGTGGTGGTCATGTTCTTTCTTTCTTTCTCTCTCTCTCTCTCTCTCTCTTTCTTTCTTTCTTTTTTTCTTTCTTTCTTTCTTTTTCTCATTTTAAAAATCTAAGACTGATTTTCAATGTTTGTTTTTTCCCCTCTTAAATATATCAGTGGTAATTCTGGATTGCTTATAATTAACCGACCAGGTATTCTTTTCATTACCTGGATTTTGATAATTAGATATGCTATTCCTTATACTGTTATAACAATTAATTTAATGGCTCAGCGTTGTATTGAGGAGCATTGCATCATTAGTAAATAAAGATCAGTCTTTACTTAGTGGGTCAAGTCAGGCTTATTCATTATGTACACAATCAAGATACGGCTCAATATACGGGCACTGCAAAATATGCTTAGGTAAACTTTGTCAAGGAAGAAGTCTCTGTAATTAAATGGGTTTGTTAGAAGGTGCAAATCAGTTCTTCCACCTCCCCCATCACAATAACTAGCCATTAGTGCTCCAGCAAGAAAAAAAATAGCTATGATGCAAAGAAACAAACGTCAATCCTATTACCACTAATCAAATCAACTCTTGTAAAAGTTACCTTTGGGCGGGTGGACAAGGCATGATAATTGTTCTTCCTTTGGAGGTTTGGTTAAAAAAAAAAAAGAATCCTGAGAGGTAAAACTAAATAATGGTCTTAAAAGCAACTAAGAGAAACAAGGTTTTGAAAGCTCTCTGAAAGCCAACAAACAAAGAAGCAAACAAAGAGGGCATAAAAAGAAATTGGGCCAGGGCATCCATTCAAGACATTAAAGCAAAGCCTCCGCAAGCTTTCCCATGTGATTCTTTCTTGAAGAGCAGGACTTTTTAAAGGTTTCTTACTTGGGGGAAGGAATTGTTCTACTTTTTTTCCTCTCCCATAAAACTATCCATCTGAAACAATTCTTATAGACCTATGGGAGGGGAGGCAGGTAAAATGATTGCAATTATGGGAGGAGCTCTTGGAATTCCCCCAGTCCCACTATAACCAAGAGCTGGTTATTATTTTTAATAACCAAGAGCTGGTTATTATTTTTCCTTTTGGTATAAGACACTGAGTGGGAGAGAAAAAGCTGACTGAGAATCCATCAGCTTATGCCCTGAATTTGTCCAGCATTAAAAATGATGTTAATAATATGTCCTGGCTTCATTTCTGTGATGCAGTACAATTTATGTTAACTTACTTTTTCTGTTGGCTCAAGGAAGGGTGAAAGCACATGAAAACAGCTGCCTGGGTGAATCCTCAGATTGGTATAAAAGATTGTTCGTACAAGAAATGCCAACATGAAAACAGTGTCTCAGAATGTTTTAAGAAAGTGTGAGAAAAGTAATAACAAAACCAGTGTTGTCATGGCCAAAAGACAAGTGTCTTTCAAAAAAAGTGCTCTTTCAGACAATAGTAACACAGATTTTTCACAGCAGTAGGTCACCGAAGGTAGCCCAGATACAAAAACAAGCCATAATACCAGGCATGTAGGCATATATTGGAAAGATTCTAGCAGAATAATCCACTAGTAATTAGCATGGGATGAATTCATACTCTCTATTCGATACCATGGTGTGTTTTCAGGCACTCATAAGGGTAGCAATGTAGAATGACTGACTGACCAGCTGACTTGACAATTAATAATTAGGATTAAAAAGGCTTATCATAGTTTGGCCACATTTCACACTATATATATCATAAATACCTATGTTTAGATAGTACATGTTGGCCGTAGAAAGAAACAGGCTACCAAATAACTCAGTGGCTGGACACATGAAAGCTGACACCAGCCAGAGCATAGAAAAACTTCAAAGAAATTGTCAAACTCCAGTTTTCCCTCAGGATGCATAGGGGGGAGATGAGACAGGACTTTACTGTGAGAGGATACAAAGGCGATTAGCTGTGAGGCCTCACAGAGTGGGTGGGCGGGGATCCAAATGGCTAATCCGAGACACAGCTGCTTTCTGGGTAAGGCCGACTCCAGTGGTGGGTGTGGCTTGCCTACATAATCACTTTGGGAGGCGGATGATCCGAGCACTGACTTTACTTCCAGATTGCATCTGTTTCATGCTTATTGCTTTTTGGAACTGATTTGTGTTCCTAAGTCCAGCTTAATAAACCCAATTATCAACCATATAAGTGGAGTTGTTAATGCTGGATTAGGTCCAGAGCTCAGACCTCTTGAGAGGAAGTCAGTGCTCTACCTTTTCCCATTTGTCTACTGCTTTCTGTTGGAAGGTAAGAGAACTTGGAGAGGATGGCTGAAGGGATGGATCCAGTGGTTTATATGGCAGCGGCAGAGGTGCAGAAATGGTAATCACACCCGGGCAAGGTGTGGAGCCTGGGGTGCCAGACATGCATCCGAAGGAGCGTAAGGGGTGAGAAAGTGTGCAACTGATGACACAGGGACATCCAGCCACAGATGTGGCCCAGGAGAAAGGGCCCGGGGGGAGTAGTGGCACAGTTCATCTGTGACTGCTGGGACTGGCCTCCAGCTACTAACCACTAGTTATTCCTGAGCCCATGCAACTCTATGGTGTGAAAGACAGCTGATAGACTGTGATGAGGAGGTAGAGTACAGCTACTCAACTACCCCAGGCAGTCAGACAATGGAGATTCTGCAGGAGTGGTTTAGAGATGCTAGTTTTCAGTATGTTCCTATCTGGGGAGAGAGGCAGCCTCATGGTCAACATGGCTACAGTAGTCACAGCTGAGCGCTGCACCATCTACCCATTTTTAATTGCCCATTCTGAAGCTTGGTTGGATACCGCCCCAAGCAGACAGAGAGAAGCCTGAACACCAAGGGGCCAGAATGGAGTTCCTCATGGGGCATTTTGAAGGCTCAGCAAAGGTTGTTGATCAGAGAAACAGGCCAAGGGGGAGAGAGGTCCCCATCATTCTGGGCTCCACAACAAGCAGGCCCAACTCACAATCTCCAGGTGACATTGATGGCACCTGGGTTCCTGAGACAATAATAGGCTGACCATGGTCTGCCGGGTCTGGGTGACCAGTGGGATATTGGCCTTATCCAATGTCCATGTAACCCTCTCCTTTGAAAACTACTTTTGATGGGAATCTTGAATGCCTGGCTTTGTTTTGAAGTCAGGTTGATTAGCCACCTGGATCGCTATGGCCGCCAGTACCCATTGCACTGGATGGTGGTGGCAGTGACAGCGGTACTGGAGGGGGAAATGGAGGAGTGGGTGGCATCTCTCCATAATGACCATGCTGGTGAAATTATGAACATTGGCCTTTTCCTGGAGGTGCTGCAAGCCCAATTTGAGGACCTGACCCGAGTCCCCCAGGCAGAGGGGAAACTTCTGGTGGTACGACAGAGAGGAAGGCCAGTGGGTGACTATGTCCTGGACTTCCGCCAGGCTTCCGGGAAAGTGAGGGGTGGCCTGAGCACCTGCTGGTCCATCATATCAAGGTAGGCCTGGACAGGGTCTATGCCAGGCTTGTGCCTATCAAGCTGTGGTGGCACAGTGGTTGGAGTGCAGTACTGCAGGTTACTTCTGCTGGCTCCGGCTGCCTGCAATTTTGCAGTTTGAATCTCACCAGGCTCAAGGTTGACTCAGCCTTCCATCCTTCCCAGGTCAGTAAAATGAGGACCCAGATTGTTGGAGGCAATATGCTGACTATAAACAGCTTAGAGAGGGATGTAAAGCATTGTGAAGCAGTATATAAGTCTAAGTGCCATTGCTATTACTCACTGCTATCGGGGCC
>JANHFT010002724.1:115462-128280 GCA_032467955.1 Pseudoxenodon macrops | reverse complement strand
AATGAAAGGCTGCAAAGATCACTTCACTCTTCACTCACCTTGTTAGGTCTGAAAAAAAGCTTTGAAAAAGCTACATTTGGAGTATAAGATGCACCCAAATTATCAGCCCCATTTAGGGGGAGAAAAGGTGCGTCTTATACTCAGAAAAAATGGTGTGTGTGTGTGTGTGTGTGTGTGTGTGTGTGTATGAAACAATAATAATTTATACATGTTTATAAATGTTATTTCCAATAAATCATGTTTATATATTTCCACTTTAATCATTTTCCATTGGTCTTTCAAGAATCCTCCCCTCTTAATGTTTTTTTCTTTTTTCCCCTTCTTATAATTATATAAATAAGAATTCTAACCCCTTGGATTCCTCTCCTTTCCTTAATATATATTTCTTGTTTAATTCTCCTCCCACTTTTTCTTACTCCTTTTCCATTACTATCTCTTTTTACTTTTAGTATCTTCTTTACATGCTCTTTCCCCCTATTAACTCTTTTAGTGCCACTGCTAAGTCCAGTGAAATCATCTATATTCATTTTCTTTTCACCTTTTTTAGCCTGAGTTCCACTACTTATTACTCTCTTAAAACCATTGTTAAACCCAGTGAAATAATCTCTACATATTTTCTTGTCTGTTATTTTATCCTGAATTCCCTCATTTACTTCAAAATCAATTCCAATCAGTTCTGATTCCTTTCTGCTGTCTTCCTCCAGCAAGGGACCATAGTCCTTTTCACCTTTCCATATTTTAAACATATTCGTTATCATTTCAGTAAATCTTGAGAATACCTCATGTTCCTTTGTTTCCATTTTATTCTGTTGTCAATCTTTAAGGTTTTTATAACGCTGTCTCTTTAAATTTGAATTCGGAATCCATGCAGTTCTTTTTATATCCTGTTTCCTTCCTTCCAAGTCCAAGGTTGTTGTTTTTTAATTCTCTATAAGTGCAGGCCAAAAACCAAATTCCAATCATTGCAATAGCCTCTTTTTGCCAGCAGATTGCCCCATTGATTTTCTCTTAATTTCTGTAATCCTCTCGATATAACACAATCTTTTTTTAACAAAGAAAAAAAGAACACCTTTTTTCCTTTCTTTTTCAGTCCTTTTTCAATTTCCTTCTTCCAGGTGCAAAAGCAAAAAATCTTTAAATTATCTTATTTAATAGTTTGGTTTTTTTTGTTCTCCCTTTTAAGTCCAAATGCCGGTTAGCTGCCATTTTTTCTCTCCCAGGCACTTTCGTTTCACGCTTTAAAAAACTTTTTACCTTTTTCTTAAAAAACCGAACTCACCCAGTTCCACACTTTGCTCAGTTTCACCACTCCTGCAACATTGCTCATATCTTCTCCTCTGGACAAATGATATTTCCTTCTAAAACTCCTTTCGATGTGGCTGGCCATGCTGGGGGCAGATTCCGCCCTGCTTCCCCAGCTGCCGGGTTTTGAGGCTTCAGCCCACACTAAAGGGAAATTGCCGTTTCCCTGTTCATGCAGGCAGGTGCCCCTGTACTTCACTGTCCCTCCAGGACAGTTCAGGGTCCGCTAGGACCCCCAGTTGGGCTGAGGTTCGACGACCTCCTAAGAGTTTCCAAGAACAAGTCACGCCTTCTCCTCTAGTTCAAATTTATAAGAACTATCCTTTCAGTTCTGAGATGCATCAAGAATGCTGCCAGGTAGTTAGAGACTAGGTTTAGGTTCAATGGGTGCAGAGCCAAGAATGGTCTCATTAATTTCTTGCTCCATATATAACCATTCTGCCACCACTGGTTCTCAGAGATCATTTTAAATCAAGCTGAGTAAAAAAAAAGTGTTAATAGCACATTTCAATTTTGGGAGAGCCTCTGCCTATTAGCGGTTGAAAATGCCAGGGATCATCTTCTAAAATGTATCTGGGATACTTATTTCCAAGCCAGTCTAAGTCTAATATCCAGACACACAGTTTGTGGGTGTTTTTTCTTCAAATGGGCATGTGCCATTGTCCAATCTTTCCTGCATTCTAGTTCTGAAGTTTTACTGGCCCTTTACTTTATTTATTAAACAAATCTATATAATACCTAACTCACAGATAAGTGACTCTGGGCAGCTTACAATATTTTTAAAAATACACATAAACTCCCTCCTACCCATCCATCTCCATGGCAGCCACAACACAATCAAATCAGCCACTTGATCAACATCATCTCCATTTGTAGTTCCCAGGCCCTGCTGATAAAGCACATTTTAGGGCCTTTCAGAAAAGCACAAGGAAGGGTAGAGGAAGAGCTGGAAGTCATGATATGTTTAGTCATTTTGATTACTCACTGGAAATATCCAACCACATTAAATATGAAGAAAGGGGAAGTCAAAGAAGGATTTGTTTTCCCCAAACAAAAATTATGGACAAGGTCCAAATGCCCTCAAGAGATAAGATAGAAAGCTTATCATATAAGGCAAAAATTGCACCATCCTATATTCATTTTTATGTTTTGTACATATTTGTCACTGAATTTCACTTCAGACCCTACTTTCTGGAGTTACTACATATTACAACCAGTTGTTTTTAAATACATCTATAGAACTACAGAATCTTTTTCTTAGGCATGGTGCCAGTTGGGTGACTTCGGGCCAATCACTCTCTGTTTTTCACACACTCCTTGGAAGAAGGTAATGGAAAACCACTTCAAACATCTTTCTAGGAAAACTTCCAGGTCTAGTCCAGAAGTCAACACTTCTCAATGGCACACCCAAAAATAAAATGACATAAAGAAATTCATGCAATGAGACCATTATTCCATCCAATATTATATCAATGGACATTTATGTACTTTATTTCTTCTAAACAGTTTAAATAACCCAAATATTCTGATTCTTTAAGGAGACAAAGGATATTGCTTAATAACAATTATCATATTGCTTTGTTTGTTGCTATGTGCAGTAAGTAAGAAGGAGTCTTTTCCTGTGACTCATATTAGATATTTGTGAACATCAAGAAAGAAAGAAAGTAAATAAATACACAAAATGTGATTGGTTAATTTTGTTTCTCCTGTGCAATGCAAGGTGCTTTTAATAAAGTCACTTATAGGGGCCAAGAACAAATCCATTAGATGATTTCAGAAGTAAAGTAACTAGAGTTTATTGGAGCAACTTGACCTGTCATCTTATTACCATTTGTTATCATTTTTTATTGTTTGTTCTTTGTTTCTTCTTTAGCAAATCAGATATATGATCCCCTCTTTTCTTTTTTAGCATCAGTCCTAAAGGCTCTTAAGCAATATTTTACATAACATGCTAGGCATTTCTCCCATGTTAAAAAAAAGGCAATTACATTTGAAATGAAAAACAGAATGAAGAAAACATTAATATTTTATCCTACGGGTAGATTTTCTACACAGTGCGTGGGGAATTAGGTGCACAAATCCCATTTATGTTAATGGATCTTGCGTGTCTAATTCCTTACGTACCGCATTGCAGATTTACCCCCCAGTGTCTTTGATGATACAGAGGACCAGCTCAGAGGGGAGAGAAATGAATGATTTATTTTATGTTCTTGTCAATCATAATGGTAACCATAGAAAACTGCACAGCCAGTTTTAACCTCTATAGAAACATCTATTTAGACCATATGTTTTTCCTTCTTGCCAGATGTCACCATTCATCAATTTCTCATTAAGCAAACAGTATGTATATAAAAAAGCAAAGCAAAAAACAAAATTCCAAGAAGGTTGTTGTTCCCATCAACATTATAGAAAACCATATCAAAAATATCACTTAGTGTCAAAACGATCCACTGAAAAAAGGGGAATGTGTTGATGTCAATCTTATTTGAATAAGATCACGAAGTACACCTAGAAGTCAGTTTTTCAGAGGACTAAACTCTCCACTTATTATTTAATTGCAAAATGATAATATTATATGTAAAATTCCTGATGATCTTATAATAGGCCTATCAAACTCATGCCCACAGGCCAGATGTGTCATGCATGGGCCACACCCACGCCCAGTTTAGCAAAGGGGGGAATGTCCCAATACGTCACGTGATGCCGCTGTGACAACACGAGTTTGATAGCCCTGTCTTATAAGTTTGGAAAAATGTGATTTCAAAAGAATGGAAAAGAAAACAACAATACTTTGATTAAGATAGCATCAGTTGGACTTTGTTTTTATTTTTGTTTTCTTGGAAAGCTTATAAATTATGATACCTCTTAATGTAATATATATCAAATTCATTGGAAGACAAACTCTGAGGCAAAAGCAGGACACTTCAGACTGCTGCAGATGTCTGCATGAAGTGGTGAAGTGGATTCTATAGAAAGTAATTTGAATTGGAGAAAAAGATTCATTAGTGATGTGGTGCTTTGAGACACTGTAGAAAGTTGGGCAATGTGTCTGAAAATTATAATTATGAATAATGCCCATTCCACGTTATTGTGGAGGGATTGATAAGTGGACAAAAATGCCAAAGCTGGCTGATTGTGTAACTAACAAAAATAATAATGAATGGTGTCAAATATATGTCTCCCAGAATAATATTGTAGGATCCAATCCAGATAAATAATAATAATAAATAGACAAGGTACGGGGAGATAAAATGGATTAAAAATATAGTTGAATATAGGCAAGCTGTTTCATCTTCCAATTCTAGGAAATGGTTAATCAATAGCTTTCCAGTCATGGCATCCAAAAGAATACTCCTACTAGAAGAATTGAGTGTCCTTTGTAATGCATTGCCTCAGCGGTGAAATCCAGCAGGTTCTAAAAGGTTCTGGAGAACTGGTAGTGGAAATTTTATAGTTTGGAGAACCGCCAAATACCACCTCTGGCTGGCCCCAGAGTGGGGTAGGAATGGAGATTTTACAATATCCTTCCCCTGCCATGCCCACAAAACCACGCCCGCAGAACCAGTAGGGATTTGTTTTGAATTTCACCCCTGCATTGCCTGATTCTTAATTACTATAAAAATTATTGAAAGAGTTTATGGATCAGTCCCAAAATACATGTAAATAAATGTAAATAAATAAATGATCTAAAACATATGGTAGTTACTGAAGGAGGGCATCAAGATACTTATATAACTTAAGTGTGTCCAAAATCAATCAATTCCTTCAGTTACTTTCTACCAGTAATTTCAAAGTTATCTTCCTAAAGGACTTTTGTACAATATCTAAAATTGATGCTTCAACAAGTGGCATGTCATTTCTTTGATGACCCCAATCGCACAATTACTTGCTTTTGCACAAAAGTCACTTAGTCTGTTGGTTAAATAGTTCTGCTCTTCATAGGAGGGATAAATACATATGCAAATGTCAACTAATTCTGTTAGCAAATAAAAAAAGCTGAAGGGACATTTTAAAATAAGTCAATAAAAAATATGTTTCTATATTCATGCACTTATTTATTTAAAATGTCTATTTCCCAGTCAATTACATTCCATTATGTTGAAAGTAACATTGGTTGCTTTTCTGGGTTAATTGATAAGAGACATGAATCTTGCTTTGGATCAGCCATTAAATCAAGGTGAGTAGCTTTTGAATCAATGTTATAAAGTATTTGAGCATATCCTCTACTTGAAAGCAAGCACTGGCTTCTTTAATAATTTTGCTACTAGTTTACTCAGACATTTCATGAGAGTGGGATAATATGTTCAGTAATTGCCAGGATATGAAAGTTTATATTTCCTGGCAGAAGAACTGAGCCAGGACAATTCACAATTATTTGCCAGTATATCTCACTTTTAAAAACCATTTTTCATTTTTAATTACTTTATTTTCTCCCTCAGATTGTTTGTCTATTAAATTGTCATGACCTCATCTCATTATCAATTGATTGTATCTGGTTTCAGTAATGTAATCAAATAGCCGGATCTCACTGACTATGTAAGCACTGGCATTTCACCCATTTAACATATTCATAGGTTTGCCTACACTGCTTTGGATATTAATTTTAGAAATATTGTTCTAGGCCACAGATGCTTGCAAAGGCCATAACATCATGAAATAAGGTTCTGTTTTGAATATACCTGCATATTAAGAATTTAATAAGATAAGAAATTGTCTTCTCATCAGGAAATGCTTATTTATGGAAAGGTTGTTATAGACTATACTAAAGATTTAAACTTAGTTTTATTTCTTTTTTCTATCAGGTGCATAGTCATGACCAGAGGTGGGTTCCTACTGGTTCTAATCGATCCTTTAGAACCGTTAGTAGCTCGGCGATGATGTCACAGAGTCGGTTCCTTCGGTGTCTCCGAGGATGCTGCCATCCTGGATTTTGCTTCTGTGCATGCGCAGAAGCTAATTTTTGCTTCTGTGTATGGGTAGAAGCTTTTTGTTATTGCTATGTGTGCGCGCTTTACACGTGTGCACTTTGCGCATGCGCGCACAGTGCAACCCTGAGAGAACTGCCAGCAAAAAGAACACACAGTGTGACCCTGAGCCAACTGCCAGCAAAAAGAACGAGAACCCACACCTGGTCATGACCGATATGTTATGCTACTTATGTCAGTTTTATTTTCTGGAAAAAAAATCCTCCCACTGTCTCCTTTAAAGTAATAATATTTTTTAAAAAACAATTTAATGGTAGTTAAAATCAAAGAAAAAGAAAAGATATTTAAAGCTTTATGAAACTGAAAAACAAATAAAACTAACATTAGATTAGTACTATATATTAACATTTCTATCAGTTTAAGACTTCAAAACATTATTAAAATCAACTCAATACTCAGAAATGACTAGTACAATAATTAAATATAAATCATAATTATGTCTAATCTAAAAAACTATACTATTCTATTCTTCTAAAATTTTATCTTTATTTACTAAATCAGCTTTATTTACTAAATCAGCTAATGTATCGAGGCCTTAAATTAAGATATCATCTAAATCTATTTCTAGAAAAATAATTCAGCACCGGTTTCCAAAATGAATTAAATTCTGTATTTTTCCATATGAAATAATATTAATGAATCATTCCACAACTTAATTTGCCATTTTAAAAAAATAAATGAATTTTATGTGATTTTTAGTAAAAGTAATAAAGTATCGTGGCATCTGTTATCATGTATGTCGGGATTTCTAGGGATCTAAGGTTTGGTGTTCCTTAACAGAGAAACAGCTATCAGAAAAGGGAATCCAGCCTTTTAAAAGTACTTCATTCTACATCTAAATTAATTCTAAATCATCTTCCAGAATTTTTTAGGTTTATGACATTGTCATCAAATAGCAAAGAATGTTTTATTCTGATTATTGCATTTCCAACAGTATTTAGGAAATGTGTTACGGTATCTATTTTTGCAATCTGCACTGGACTAGAAATACTTTTATCAGTTTTCTTGGTACAATATTCAGAATAAATGTATTATTCAATTTTCCTATTGTTGAATATGAATTGCTCTGTTTAAATTCTCTATCTGTTTAATCATATAGCCATTAACTTTTTTTAGCTTTTTAGCCATTTTTCAATAACAACTTCTAAATAAGTCCCAATAGATGTTCTGAAATTTTGAAAATGAATCAAGTCCAACTCCCCGCTCCTGCTTGGCGGTGTGGGGGGGGGGGGGTTAGACTAGGTGACGTACAAGGTCCCTTCCAACTCTGTTAATCTGTAAGTTATTTTGTGTAAAATATGTAAAAATTCCACATTATTTTGTTTTGTTTCAGGTTTTTGATTTTGTGTGTATGTGTTTGAAGTATGATGTTTATTTGGAGATCTTAAAGCCAATAACATAATTCTGACCATTGCAAGAAAAGAAGCTCATCTCTGTTTTATTAAGAATTAGATCTTGGGGTCTGTACAAAATATTATCTCTCCACTGTTCTTTTGTATTTCATTTTACTTTCATGAAAACAAATATTTAACATTGAAGTAAAAGATTAAAACCTTGGACTTTCTCATTTCTACTGGTATTATTCCTCATAATCAGGAAACATTCAAGTTGTCCATCTTAAAATATTTGCCATTTCATTTTACCAAGTCGGAACAGTTATTTTTAATTCTTAAGTAAATATAAGTAAATATTTATTGTTTTTGCTGAATAAATTCTGAAGTACCTACTAATTTTAAGTATACTCTTAAACTTCATTATTTGCTGCATTGTTCTTAAGGTAAATTCCATATAACAATTTCAGTCTTATTCTTACTAATTCACATCCTGATTCAGAGCATAAATGTTGTAAACTGTAAAAGTTTTAGAATGAGTAATTAAGTACATCATAGTTTAGTACAGATTTTCCAGTTTAATTGATTAATCCAAAAATTAATCAATGCTTTCTTGTCATATGTTTCTTTATAATGGTTATAATGTGAGTAAAGGAGAGGGATGGCCGTTCTTATCCCTTTCGTTATAATTTTTTTTGTAATGTTATAATTTTATTTACAAGTATCTTGGCTTCTTGAACTATCTAAATATTCTGTATTTATTTCAACCAGGTTTCTACAGCGTGATGGTTATGAAACACTTTTCCAGATAATGAATAAGATACAAAGTAGTCTCTTTTGTTTCATCTTGTTTTGATTTTTAAAACCCATAAACTGTTATATTAAGTCTTAGGACTCTGAATTTAGTCTGTTTTTTGACTAATTTAGAATAATATTTAACAAATTGGTTCATCATCTCCTTTGAGATTGAAATATACCTCTTTCTGCCCCAATAATTCTTCTTGCAATTAATA
This sequence comes from Pseudoxenodon macrops, assembly GCA_032467955.1. Classification (NCBI taxonomy): domain Eukaryota; kingdom Metazoa; phylum Chordata; class Lepidosauria; order Squamata; family Pseudoxenodontidae; genus Pseudoxenodon; species Pseudoxenodon macrops. The sequence goes on along the minus strand of JANHFT010002724.1, from coordinate 119,649 downwards.
GGGCAACCAATTATCAGGTTTATTATCTTTTTCAAATGATTTCTGTTTAACAAAAATCATATTCTTGAACTCTTCTTTATTACCGCCAGTAGGTACAATTCATAACAACTAATTTTGATCTTTTGTTCTTAGTCCAAGATTGGATACTATTTCTGTATTGCTTTACTTGCTTCATCAATATGTTCTTTGGGGTTTCTTTCTTTTTGATCTGAATCAGAAAAACAGTCTTTTTTATGCTTTATTAGAATCCCATACGGTACTGTAGCTAAACACATAGCAGGAGTTAATTAGGTTTGGAAAAAGGTCTTTCATTCATATTGACATGATTTTTTTAAATCCTCCTATGTTTTTTTCCTACCACTCCATATTAATGTATTATAAAGAATAAATTGCTTGATAAACTGTTAGCATTCAGAAGATTATGTGTCAGAAAAGTTCTGATAAACAATTTATATGAGGAAGGTCTGATAAATGTGAAGCAGTATGTTTTCTAAATAAACAGGAAATGTAGTCATGCTAAAATCAAAGAGACTTACATCCAAAGAATCAAGTTATGGAAAGGAGATTCAGAAAGTACACAATTGTCACTGTGGGTTTGGATTACTGTCCTTCTTAAAAAGCTATCCATGGATGTCAGGCAAATACATTAATGACAGAATAAGCGGTGTTAGTTAGTATTTGTTTAGCTGAAGGCTGTCAAAAGTAGTACTTCATACACAGAGGAATGACATCCCTACAGTAGTCAAATTTAAATGCAACTAAATTATGTACAGTATCTTCTGTTTCAGATTGGCACTTTAAACCTATTCTGTAAAACAACAGGTACTATTCCCCTTTTAAATATCACAAAATTTATTTTCTTTTATAAATACCAGCAGCAAATTGTGAACGTTTTTGTAGGTTGTTCTTATTAATATTTTAGACTCCTGTATTTTTACAAGAGATGTTCATGCTTGTTATTATTTTAAATTCTTCCTTTCATGGAGTTTTTAATGGTTTGTGTATATCTCCAGACAGTTTCAGGTATTTCAGGTTGTCACAACATGTTAAGCAGGCAAATCTTTTTTAAAAAAGATTTTTTTTCAAAAAAATCATTTCCTTGCGCAGGGTCTGAATTACTATACCCTGATATAATAAGTATGTGGTTTTTTCCCCTCTATCTGGGGCCCTTCCAGTGGATTTCCAAGAGAAGGTGGTTTTTCTCTCTCTAAATCTCACAGCAGGGTGGTGGTGGCTAAACTAACTGTTTCCAGATGCCTGAATACACCAGCTGCTGGAGTGCTGATGTGTTTATTCAGTATCCCAGTATGATTTACGTTGATTGCTTATTTAGTATCCTATCACTATCACTAAATGTTGTATCTTATGACTATGATGAACATAGTCATGATCATGATTTATCACTTATAACTTTTATGTACACTGAGAGTTTATGCACCAAAGACAAATTCCTTGTGTGTCTAATCACGCTTGGCAATAAAGAATTCTAATATGTTTATAATATTAACCCTTTAATTGCCATGGAGGATTCATAGATCCAGGACTTGTTGCATAATGTTGCAAGCTGTACACCTTGCCTTCAATTTCATTTATTTGATACAATCCTAAACGTTTCTGCAGACAGAAAGACAAGCCACTTGGAAAGGTTTAGTGATTTAATTGTTACAGGGGTATCAGAAGTTTGCTCCAGGAAGCTATACTGCACCGGGGAACGATTTGAGTCTTTGAGAAGTGGCCTATGTTGTAGTTGGCTGCTGCAGAAGTGTTTGTTGGAAGCTGGTTCTTAGAGGTAAAAGGGTATCTGGCATGATAGACTCATGAATCACATTTTAGTTGCATCTGCAATAGGGAAGTAAGATTTTTTTGCTTTGTTTGATTTATGGGTTCCAATATTGTTGCTGGGACTGGTCCAAATTGTTTATTTGCCCTTGGGTGGCACTTTTGGGGCAAAAAGCTAAGCCAAAAGTGGTAAGGCCAGTCAACAAGCTGGAAACTTATTTCAGAAGGTGCTAATATGTCATCATTTTGGCTCCTCCTAATATATCTTTCCTGATACAGTATATGAAGTATGAACTTGCTAATTAAGAACCAGACAAATAACTTAGGGGATAAAGAACACATGGACAGCAAAATTTTCCAGAAATCAGATTTTTCTGTGAATAACAAATATTATTTAAGGATTTGAAAAAAAAGTTGTTGAAATTTTATATTATTTACAATGACAATGACAATCACATTAACAGTAATTATTTTAAGATTCTTGGTTGATACCTAGGATGCCGGCAGGAACCTGTATCAACTATCAGCACCAGTCAATGATATATGTGATACATTTTAAAATGTTCAGTTGACTGAGTTTCTTGTTTAATGAATAAAAGAAATAATAATAATCAAAGATATTCAATAACAAACAACATGAAACAAAATGAAAAATATTATAATAACAACTGACATGGTTGCAAAACAAGCAAAGAAGGTCAAGAATTGGAGTGCACCTGACCTGGACGAATTGCATGGATACTGGCTAAAACACCTGACCAGCGTCTATAATTGCACGGCCACTCAATTTGATCAAATGCTTCAAAATGCAACAAGCTAAGAATAGTTAACAGCTGGCCAAACATACTTGATAATGAAAGATTCACAAAAGGCACAGAACCAAGGAACTATCAACCAATTACTTGTCTGCCAACAACGTTCAAAAGTTTTACAAAAATATTGGCAAATTCAGTATTCAATCATCTGATGAAAAACAGTTTGTATCCAGTAGAACAAAAAGGAAATTATCAAAAATCAAGAGGAACAAAAGATCAGCTGCTCATTGACAAAATGGTACTAAAAATGCAAAAAGAAGAAAAATGAATTTAAATATAGTATGGATTGATTACAAAAAGGCATTTGACTCTATACCCCACAGCTGGATTAACACCTGTCTTGAAAACCTTGGAATCAGCAAAATATCTGTACATTTCTGCAAATATGCAGAAAATGAAAAACAGTTCTAACAGCAAATGGGGAGAACATTGGTGAAGCCAACATCAGATGAGGAATCTTCCAGGGGAACTCACTTTCACCACTACTGTTCACTGTTGCATTAATTCCACTGACAATAATCTTATGAAACACAAAACTGGGATACCAAATCTCAAACCAACATGGCAAGATAAACCATCTACTATACATGAATGACTTAAAAATGTATGCGAAAAGTCCCACTGAACTTAAATCAATACTCAACACAGTTCAACTGTTCAGCAGCGACATCAAAATGAACTTTGGACTTGAAAAATGTGCTGTATTGTCCATGCAATGAGGAACAATAAAAAATAGAAGGAATAGAATTGGGAAATGGAAGCATAGTGAAAGCATTAGCAATGGTTACAACTACCTAGGCATATTGGAAGCAGATAACTTCTTGAATGGAAAAGGCAAAGAGTCAACACAAAAGGAATACATCAGAACGGTCCGCAAAATATTAAAATAAAAGCTGAATGTTGGAAACATAATTAAAGCCATTAATACATGGGCAGTTCCAGTGATACGCTTCTCATCTGGAATCATCAACTGGACTTTGGCTGAACTGGAAAACGTGGACCAGAAAACCCACAAACTTTTGAATATGTACCACGCTTTACATACATGAAGTGATATCGACAGGTTGTACCTGCCAAGAAAAATAGGAGGCAGGGGGCTATTGCATATCCATCAAACTGTAGAAGAAGAAAAATGAAGTTTGAATGATTATGTAAACCAAAGTACAGAAAAATTGCTGCAGGTTGTGAAAATGGAGAACATTATGAAAACAACATAAACCAAGGCAGAATATAAGGGAAAACAGCTGGATGACAGATTAAAAAGATGGAAAATCAAAGCTTTGCATGGACAACACTTGAAAAATATTGAAGTAAAATGTGATGACAACCTTACTTGGGCATGGCTTAAGATGGGAACCATCAAGAAAGAAACAGAAAGTTTAATACTCACTGCTCAAGGACAAGCACTACAAACTAATGCCATGAAAGCAAAGATACAAAAATCCACTGACAATCCAAATTGCCAACTATGCAACAACAAAGTTGAAACTGTTTCAATTTAATATGTGAATGCAGAAAAATTGCACAAACTGATTACAAAGCTAGACACGACTGAGTTGCTAAATTAATCCACTGGTCATTATGTAAAAAATA
>JANHFT010002724.1:85295-102713 GCA_032467955.1 Pseudoxenodon macrops | reverse complement strand
AAACCAGACAGTTATGGAGGTGCAGATGACAGACTCAATAATTCCTCTGTAGAACTGAATCAGCAGCTCTTTGGGCAATTTGAGCTTCCTGAGTTGGCACCGAAAGAACATTTTTTGTTGTGCTTTTTTGATGAGGTGTCCATTTTAAGTCTTGAGATATGATAGAACCTATAAACTTGCTCTACTGTTGATACTGTTGTAGGAAGTTAGCACCTACCTGCCTTCTAGAGGAATGAAATATTTTAGAAAGGCAGAATATTATATATTTTCCTGAATGAGAAATGAAGAAACATGTTTTAGGTAGGAAAAAGACTCACTCTTAATAGCCCAGCCTTTGTCAATGCACCATTAAAAAGCCTGGGCCAGTATATTCTACATAACAAAGATCTACCCCCTTCAGGCAGACCCATCTAGCAAACAGAAACTGACCACATAGCATCTGGAACATTTCATCAGTCAGCACTGAAACAAGCCTGGGAGACAGCCTAAAGGGTTAGCTTAGACCCTTACCTCCTGGGAGTCTGACCACCAATCAGAGTGCATTTATTATACAGGAACAGGAAAGTCTTAAGGTGGGGCCCAACAGAGAGTATAAAAAACTCTGGGACTGTTAGCAACCTCTTCTTTTCTTCCTTAACAATTTTGAAGCATGTGATTCCCCTTTTCCCCAGAACCTCAAACCATGTTGTCCTGCTATCCACCATTAAACCATCTTTCCAAGCAGCCACCATGTTTCCAGTATCTTTTTCTTCATTTGGAATTGAACCCAGATGGACATTTCTTCCAACACTATGTTGTCTAGTATTGTAAGAGGTGGTAGTATAGGAGGCTTTCTTCTAAAATTTACCACCATTTTTTATGGTTTTGAGTGTATTTAGTTCAAGATTGTTCTGGTTGCACCGCAAGGCTAGTTGTTCAACCTCCCGTCTGTATGCAGATTCGTCATTGTCTTAAATGAGACCAATCATTGTTGTATCATCTGCAAACTTCAGTATTTTAACAGAGGGATCTTTTGAGATGCAGTTATTGGTGTATAGAGAGAAGAGTAGTAGAGAGAGCACACAGCCCTGGGAGGCTCCTGTGCTAATTGTACAGGTATCTAATGTGATTTTGCCTAGCTTCACCTGCTGCTTCCTGTTTGTTAGGAAGCTTGTGGTCCATTTACAAGTGTGGTCAGGTACAGCTAGCTAATTTAGTTTAGTTAGAAGAATATGTCTACAAAGAGGACCATTGCATAGGTCTTTGGAGATTCAAGATGTTGCAGAGTCATATTAATAGCATCATCTGTCAATCTATTTGCTCGGTAGGCAAATTGCAAGGGGTCTAACAGCAGATCTGTGATAAATATGAAACAGCCTCATTTATACAAAAAATAGCCTAACCTTCTAATTATGTGTGTTTCTTAACAGTCCATGTCAGTGTAACCCTTTGTAAGCCCTTGTTTTTATAAAATGTTTTGTGTGATTTGGTTAACCAAATATTTCCAATTTCCTTCTTAATCTTCAGATATATGATGGTATATATTAATCTTTTAAAGCAATGCTTTTTTATAACTAAATCACAGAAAAGTTAACTTCTAAGATGTCACCCAGCTGAAAAAAAATAGATTATTTTTTGTAATATTTTAGAAGATTTACTGTCAATCTGAGTAAACAGGATTGGCTTAAAAAACTTCTGTACAACAATTTTAGATGTTGTTAGCAAATCATGTTTCTTGCAAATGGCAATACATTGGGAACACAAGCAGTTCTTTAAATTTAATCATCAAGTTGTCTTGCTCAAATATAAGTTCTGTTCTAACATATAGTTATAGAAACTACCAGCATGTATAACCTAATATAAAGCATCTGTTTTCACAGCTTAGCAAGTAAAACATGATATAACTGATATCAGCACTCTTTTTGTAAACATTATCACACATTTTCTGTGATGGTCTAAAAGTGCCTTAGTTTGCACAATATTCAATGCTTATATTTGTGATTTTTGCCTTTCATTGTTCCTTTTTCCTTAGTAAGCAAACAAGAGAATGGAGTTATCATCAATGAAACATTTCACTCATTTTAGCAGCAATGAATATCTTGCCACTTAAGCAATATATGCCAGTTCATCTCTAATAAGGGATATGATTTTTCCACAGAGGTGCTACATGAAGCTGGCACCTTCCAGGTGTTTGGAACTTCATTCCTTATAATTGCAATGTGTAGCTAGGTTGGCAGATATGAGAACTGAAACACAGTTGGAAAGCAACCACATTGGGAAACCTAGCATTAATGATTCCACACACGGGGAAAAAAAGATTTCTTGCTGTAGGAATTGTAGTTGTATGAAAGAATCTTTGCCTGTTGGGTCTGTTTTCTTTTGTTTTACTCTTTCACAATCTCTGTTCAAAGGAATTTTCCTGAATTTAAAACATGATAACATAGTGACTAGTATGCTAACATGGACAATCATATTCTATCGTATCAACTTTTTTCTTATCAAAATATATTTCATTTTTTTCAACCTTCTGGCCCATTCCATTAAGGACCTATATACTACACGAGTCAAAAAGAGGGCTGTGAAAATATCTACAGACCCCTCACATCCTGGGCATAAATTTTTTAAGTTCTACCCTCAAAACAATGCTATAGGGCACTGCACACCAGAACAACTAGATACAAGGACAGTTTTTTTCCCGAATGCCATCACTCTGCTAAACAACTAATTCCCACAACACTGTCAAATAAGAGTAACTAAGACTTTACTGCTATTCTTCTTCTCATCCTTTCTAATAGCTATCTCTTCCCACTTATGACTATAACCATGTTACTTGTATCTGTATAATTTATATTGTTTTATTTGTTTCCTAGTATGATTTGATTGCTTATTGGTAACCTATGACTATCACTAACTGTTGTATCTTATGATTCTTGATAAATATATTTTATTTTTCTTCATGTACACTGAGAGCATAGGCACCAAAGACAAATTCCTTGTGTGTCCAATCACATTTGGCCAATAAAAAATTATATTCTATTCTATTCTATTCTAAGAGATCTATTATGCTTATGCAATATGGCCTATTGCATGAGATGTGTTGAGTGTTATTATACCAGCTTAAAACTATGTATAATTAAATGCATGCATTACTAGTGTCTGAATATATTGATACATGGATAATTATTAACAGTGAAATCAAAACGAAATGAAATAAATCATAACGAGTGACAATCGGGCAATCAATAATGGGCATTCTGTTGATTGTCATTATCTGTAGTATTTTTCCCCTGTAGTCATCATTACTTATATTGATATTCTCTTTTTAAAGTATTTATACATCAGATAAACTGAACTGTAAGACACAGTTCCATTATCATTATCACAATTATCCATTAATTAATCTGGTAATCTTTAAAACACAACACATCTCTTTTTTATTGAAACAAATTAATATGGCTAACTCTCTTGTGTTAGAAAACAATGGGGTACTGATAACAGAAGGGAAGGGGCAACTTTAAGCATCCAATAAATATTGAAAAGTTAAAGGTGGTTCTTAAGGATGAAAAACTTTCCTGATCATGATTTGTTATATTGTCAGTCATATTAATGTAGTCTAAAAAACTATATAATTGGATACAAAACTGAGACTGTCCTTTTGGAATTAATTGCAATGGGGGAGATCTGAATTATTCCACAGTATTGTTTGAAGAATACTGTTGATATTGTTTGAAGAGTACTCATCATTACGAAGAAGCATCTCATACAAAACATATTCATCCCCACCTTATATTACCAGTGCCAAATGTGGACACTTACAATAAAACAAATGACAATTAGTCACCACGGAAATGAGATAGCTAAGAAAAGCTGCTGGAATGCCCAGAAAAGATAAAATCCGGAATGAGATCATAAGAGAAAAAATTGGCATAGAACCAATCTTAAACTACATACAAGAATAGAAGATAAAGTGATGTGTTCACCTGGAGACAATGTCTTGGGATTCCATATAATACAAGGCATATACCAAAAGAGGTGAAGGTCAAAGAATACACCTAGAAGAAGATGCATAGACAATATAAAAGACATTCTATTGCTATAACAGCATCAAATAGCAATGGTTGGGCTGCCAGAAAAGCAAGAACCACAACTTTGTATCTCCTGCGATACCCAAAGTGGTAAAAGAGGAAGTAAAGAAGAAGAATTGTTTGAAGAACACATGGAGGTGTTTATGCTGCCTTGGGATGTAACTGCTTCAGACAGGGTAGGGGAGGACCTTTTTATAAAAGTGCCATCATTGTTTTCTTTAAAACATTTTGAGTTCAACAAAACAGCAGAATGCTGACCTCTAAGCTGGGAGTGAAAGCATATATCTCTGCCAACCCAAGCTTTGATTGAATCCTGGCTTCTTCTGCACAGTTTTAACAGAAGGGGACTTGTAAAATTACAGCTTGCTCAAAATTTAACTTCCAGATTATTAACATGAATAAAATATTCACAGCACATTTTTCCACCCCAAACACTGACCTCTTGTTCTTTAATTCATGTGTTCCTTTCCCTGATTGAAGAATAAACCCTTGAAACAAACAAACAAATATTTTAATACAACTTGGGGCTATGGGTTATCAGATTTCCAAAATCTAGGATTTTTAAAGTCTTTTAACTTTCAATGTAAAGATGTTAATACTATTGTACCTTCAGTTCACTAAAGGTTTGGCAGTAGACATTTGTACATTTTGATATTCTGCTTGTTGGCTTGATGAGTACTTTCAGTTGGAATATTTCCTGAACTGTGGTCCCAAATCTCTAGTGAAATTTTTGTATGCTGTACTTTATAGTCAAAGTGTATAATGTATGCATATAGAGCCAGCTCTATTGGTAACACATATTTATTATGTTTTACCTGGTCTTTAAATTGTAAAGAAAATCCACAATTTCTTATATGTTCATTCAATATAATTGATAAGTCCTCGACTTATGGCCACAATTGAGTCCAGAATTTATGTTGCTATGTGACAAATTTATTAAGTTAATTTTGTCCCACTTTATGATTTTCGTTGGCACATTTGTTAAGTGAATCACTGCACTTGTCAAATTAGTAACATGGTTGTTAAATGAATCTGGCTTCCCCATTGACTTTGTTTGTCAGAAGGTTGCAAAAAGGGGGAGCCATGACCCAGGGACAATGCAACTGTCATAAATATGAACCAGTTGTCAAACATCTGAATGTAAATCATGTGACCATGGGTAGGCTACAATCGTCATAAATGTGAAAAATGGTCATACGCTACTTTTCCCAGTGCTGTTGTAACTTCAAACAGTCACTAAACGAACTGTTGTAAGACATGGACTACCTGTATAGTAATCTGCTATCCATATCATTTTCTTAAAGAAAGTGCAGTATTTGTATTCAATTTCCTGAAGATAAAAAGAAAGAAAAGGTCATGAGTATAAAAGACATTGCCTGATGCATGAAGGCTGTATGATAAGATCATTACTTGAATCATGGAAGCCCTGTACTTCATTTTGTTAAGGTCCATTGCGAAATACAGACTACATCCTCTGGTACTTTCAATGGAAACCGGATGATGATGTCCCTAGAAGGTACAGCAACTTAGCTGTTTAGAAAGAAGAACTACCTGACTTTGCAAAATATCTTCAAAGGGATATTTCAATCAAAGCTTCTCCAAAATGAAGCATCTCTTCAAAGAATTGCGCTGATCTATCATTTATGTGTGTTACATCTGCATCACTTCCTTGCTTCAACAAGCTGAGAAAGAAGAATTGGATTCTTGAGGAATCAAAGAGGAATTTTGGGTGTTGATCAAACATCTTTAAAGAGAGTACTACTCATGGTAGTACTCTCTTATTAATTGGCAATCTCCCTAGTGGGTAGCTACCTCAAGACTTTTTCACTTGTGACCACTTTGTTACGTTTTATCGGATCCTTCAATTGTTGAAGACACTGTTACGTGGTGTAGAGTTGTCTTGGATTTTACAGCTGGCATTGATTTTTGGTGCAAGTAGTGCCACTTCAGTATTATAAATTCAGACAAGGCCATAGTTCCTTTTCTGTGCATTGGGATGCTATGTGAGTTTGCACTTCTGATAATACAATGCTTATATCAATAATTCACTCACATTTCTTTTGGCACAGTGTGGATGGCTTGATTGTTGGAACCAATTCTACAAAATAAAATCCACATCAGAATTTAATTTTAAACATTAGTTTCATGTATGATATTTATGCATGGTTTTCATAGACATGATTTATATATGACTTACAAAATGGGAAGACTTTTATGTATAGAAGGCAAAGGAAGAAAATGCAGCCACTGGTCTTTTCTCTTCAGTGACTCTATGAAGTAGATGATCATGTGCTGCTTATTCCTTGTGCTAGAAATTCTCCTTAGATCATGATGGAGAGTCTACAGATGAGTAACTGTTTCTTTATAAATTTCCATGACAATTATGTGCAGAAGACATATAAAGCACAAGGATGAAGTCATTTTCACTTTCTGTATTATCCAGGTTGTAAAGCAAGTTTATTTTACTATGTAAAATATTGTATTCATTATTGACTTTTTTATAAACATCACAGCATGTATTTTCTTTATCATATGCATGTTTGCCTTCATGAAAATGCACCCACATTTGTAGTACTTTTCTTCTAATAAATACAGTTTCAACACATTTCTCTCTTATATATGCTTTTTGGTATGCATGTGTTGATTATAGAAAGCATACAAAATTCAAAGAAATATAAAAAGTAAAGGATAATTGCATTCCAGTTTTAAAATTAATTCAGAAAGTGCAAATTAGGCCAAGTCATACTTGTGATGCAAGTCTAACAATTTCTTCTTCTTCTTTCTATTCATAAGGCATGAAATTACATGACATTTCTTGGCTTTTAAGTGGTTTTCCTTTCTTTTCAGAAGTCTATGTTTCTGTTGCATATGAGAAACAAGTTCATAATCACAAGATCAGAATAAGACGTGAACAACAGCTTTGTCTGATACTATAACTAAAGTATTGCTTTGTTAATCTGAAAAGTTGTTTATTCTAAATGCTGATCTTTGATGTATTATCTTTGACCCACAGCTTTTCACCTATGTTTGTGGGTATAAGAGAGAGAGAGTTCTTTATTTGTAGGAGATAAGTTATTTATGCATATATAATGTTATTTTTCAATTTTCAGTTAATATTTCTCTCTCTCTTTCCTTTTTCTGAAATTGAAAGGAATAGAATAATGCAAGAAAAATATTCAGATATTATTTTCCTTCACTTATTATCATGTAATTAGCAGAAACTATTTTTGAGAGATAAATTTAATTCTTATTTATTACATTTTGTCATGAAATCAAACCAAAGCAGTAAAGAAGAGTTTTCATATATGCAAATTCTCGCATAGCTACATATTCTTAAATATTAATCATTATTTTCTTAGCAAAACAAAACGCCTTGTTAAAGAGGTTTGCTCGCTTGATAAGAATCGTACTATTGAGAAATGCATAAAATAATGCCCAGCTAAGTAAATGCCTATAGATCTAGGATATCCACACTTTGACAAGATATATAGGAAATAAAAACATTTAACAAATCTAGTATAGCCAGGGATGGGTTGTGGATCCTTTTGCTGATAGTTCAGTCAGGGTCACACCATGAGCATGCATAACAGTAAAAAAAAATCCAAGATGGCAGCACCCACTGAGACACCGATGGGAACCAGCTCCATGACATCATTGCCAAGCTACTAACGGTTCTAAAGAACCAGTAGGAACCCACCTCTAAGTATAGCATAGGTGTATTTTAAGGTTTATAAAAATTCAGTATCATATTTCTAATCAATCATAAAAGTGTAATAATATGGTAGCGGACACCCCATGCACATTATTTTTTGCTGTGTGTCTATCACAATAAAGTGGTAGATTCTCAAGCTGAGTCATAAACTGCTTGGCCACCAAAAGAAGATTTGAAGTTGTTTGTCATGCAGCATGGTAGATGGAATCTACTGCTTCGGTTGCCACACTATAAAATAGATGTTGAGACTCTAGAAAAAGTGCATAGAAGAGCAACCAAAATGATTAGTAGACTGGAGGCTAAAACATACAATGAACAGTTACAAGTACTCAGAATAGCTAGTCTGGTGAAGAGAAGGACCAGGAGAGACATGATAGCAGTGTTACAATATTTGAGGGGCTGCCACAGAGAAAAAGGAGTCAAGCTATTTTCCAAAGCACCTGAAAGCCAGACAAGGAATAATGGATGGAAACTGATTGAGGAGATTCAACCTAGAAATAAGGAGAAAATTTCTGACACTGAGAACAATCGATCAATGGTACAGCTTGCCTTCAGAAGTTGTGGGAACTTCAACCATGGAAGCTTTCAAGAAGAGACTGGACTGCCATTTGTCAAAAATGGTATAGGGTCTCCTGCTTGGGTAGGCAGTTGGACTAGAAGACCTACACTGTCCCTTCCAACTCTGTTAATCTGTTAATCTGCTAAATTTGATTGAAACTAAATAGTCATTTGATCTGTGGCCATAGAAAACAAAACTCAAGGGGCAAAAAAAGAAAAAATAAGAAACAGAAAGAAAGGGAGGTGCTTTATTAACAGGACTACTTAAATATATTATCAGAAATTTGATCAATATGCTGTTGTGAAGGAGTTATGAAACCTTGAGAATTGAATTTTTTAAAAAAATTGAAGACTTTTTTTTTGTCCATCCTAACTAAGGAGAAATAGAGTCAATATCTGAGGCACAGAAAACATTTAAGGAGTCACAAATCTAGTTTACACAAATAACTCTAGGAATTAATAAGAGGTTGGGGAAATGAACGTCTAATATACGGCATTAAGGCTTTTAGAATAATTTATCAGCCCAGACATCATTGCATGGATAAATAGAAGTTTTAAGTCACTGTTTGCCTGCGAGGATCAACCTACTTTAGTTAAACACAAAAAAGAAGCTGGTAGAAGACATTATCACCCCTTTCAAGTAATATGTTGGGTAAAATGTGGCTGAAATAAATAGGACAATTCTGACAAGGCGAGCGTGAAGATGAAAACCTTTTGAACTATTTCTAAATTCAATGTTATGGAAAGATGTATCCCTTTAAATGTGTAAGCATTCATAAAGACAAGCAGGGTAGTCCAGAGATAATGTACAAGTCCTAAACACCTAGAGTTGCTTGATAAAGACATTAGGTAAGATCCTATCATTACCAGAAAAGTTTGATGCCAGTGAATGGAGTTCTATAGAAAAGGCTCCAGTTACCAAAGCTAACATCTCTTATCAATAGTTCCAAAGATGGAGCATTGTTGAGAAGCATAGGAAGAAGCTATTATTTGGACAAGATAGGTTCTTATTCTGATCTATCAGTTGCCTCTTTTCAATGAGAGGTTAATATACTATTTTCTCAAGACTGAATAGCCTAGCGCAGTATGTTTCCTATCTACAGATTACAGATTAATAGAGTTGTAAGGGATGCTGTAGGTCATCTAGTCCAACTCCCCGCCCAAGCAGGAGACCATTCTCACAAATGGCAGTCCAATCTCTACTTGAAAGTATCCCACAACTTCCGAAGGCAAGCTATTCCATTGGTTGATTGTTCTCACTGTCAGAAAATTTCTCCTTATTTCCAGGTTGAATTGCTCCTTGTACAGTTTCCATCCATTATTCCTCGTCTGGCCTACAGGTGCTTTAGAAAATAGCTTGACCCCTTCCTCTCTGTGGCAGCCCCTCAAATATTAGAACAGTGCTATCATGTCTCTCCGGACCTTCTCTTCACTATACTAGCCATGCACCGTTCTTGTAACCATTATTCATATGTTTTACTCTCCAGTCCCCTAATCATCCTGGTTGCTCTTTCTACACTTTTTCTAGAGTCTCAACATCTTTTTTATAGGGTGGTGATCTAGAGCAGTACTCTATGTGTACTCTTAGTACTCTTACTAAGGCTTTATAGAGTGGTATTAGTATCTCACTTGATCTTTATTGTATCCCTCTGTTAATGCAATTTAGGATTGCATTGGCTTTTTTGGCTGCCGCTGAACACTGCTGGCTGATATTTAGCTGGTTGTCCACTAAGACTCCAAGATCCCTCTTAATGTCACTGCTATTAAGCCTGGTTTCACCCAGTCTCTGTGTGCTTTTGGTTTTTCTTGCTTAAATGTAGGCAAGAAAAAAGAAGAAGTGTTTTCTCTACATTGATTTCATTTTGTTAGATAGGGCCCAGTGTAAAAGTCTGTCAATATCCATCTGGATCTTAAGTCTATCTTTTAGGGTGTTAGCTATTTCTGCCAGCTTAATATCATCTGAAAATTTGGTAAATTCCCCTTCTATTTCCTCATCTAAGTAATTTATGAAGATATTGAAGAGTACTCAGCCTACGACGGAATCTTGTGGCACCCCACTGCTTACTTCTCTCCATGTAGACTTAGACCCATTAAGGACCACTCATTGAGTATGGTTTGTCAGCCAGTTGCAAATCCATCTGGTGGTGATGCTACCTATCCCCCTTTTTTCTACCTTACCAAGAAGTAGGTTGTGGTCTACTTTGTATTTCGCTGGTCTATTAATTTAGTCACTATGTTGAAGAATGAAATAAGATTGGTTTGGCGTGATCTGTTTTTAACAAACCTGTGCTGACTATCTGAACTGACTAAGCCGACAGGATTTGGAATCTATCAGATGATTTGTCCTTTGAATTCTCCCCAGCACCATTAAGAATGGGTTCACATTTTCTAAAACGCACAATTTATGAATGTGCTTAAATAGTAAGGAATTTTATTTGGTACATCTAAAGGGCATCTTCAAAAGGGTTGTTATTCACATGTGTGTTATATGCAATGTATTCTTTATTCATTCTTTTTTTAATTATTATTTTTAATCACCATGCATGCTTTGAAAATAATAACAAGAAAAATTTACCCTGTCCATGGCCTGACTCCATTATTTTCTACTGTGGAACATAAGCATGATAATCGCAATAGGAGTTTATTCCGGATCCTCATCCCAACTCTGGATTAAATAAGAAGTTAACAACATTTTAATGATATACTTTCCTTTAGTAATTCTCCTGAAATAGAGCATAAATATATTGGGTAAGGGGTGTTTCCCCCCTGCTCAGAGAACATGAATATTGCTCAACTGATAAGCTATCACCTAGCATATCTTCATAGTCATGTTTATATATCCATTTAGCCATTTCAGGGAATTAAATTATAAAATATAAATGGTTTGAATAGTTAACATGGTTATACATTTAATTCAGCTATTAACAAGCCCTGAATTAATCACAAGGGAATTCAAAAGGTTATAAAATTGTAATTATGGCTGCTTCCTTAAAACCAATAAAACATTAATTTTTATAAAATATCTCTCTTAGTTCTAAGTAAGACCCAAAGCCAAAAATGAATCCAGTTTAAAAATGGAGTTTACTTTTTCCTATTAGTAGGATTTTCAAGGCAAAACCTATTAGAATGTGCCTGTATTGGATAATAGTTACAATCTAAGAATTTCTAGCTTTGTATTTGCCTGTGACCATGGATATATCTGAAGAGGGGAATAAATAAACAAAGAGAAAAACAATACCTGACAGTTTGAAAAAAGCTATCTTAAATTAGGCAAAATAAAATAATTGATAAATTTATAATCCATAATTAGATTATGATAATCTAATTACAATAGGTTTACCAAGCAAGAGATGGTGAGTTCAAATTTTGCCTTAGACATGAAAGCTGGCTGGATGACTTTGGACCAGTCATTCTTTCTCAACCCAATCCACCTCATAGAATTGTGCATGTCCTCCTGGCCTTAGAAGACTTGCTAGTCAAGTTTAAAGAGACAGTACCAATATTCTTTAAATTGTGTGACTCTTGATTTTAAAAAGTCAAGGCTTTTGCTGGTATAATTTGTAAAATAGGAAGCAAAAAGCAATGCACTTTACCTGCTTTTGTGAGAAATAAATCATAGTACATGTATTTACACTAATTACATAATTAGCCATTCAAATTACAGTATGTAAATACATAGTAATCAGCTAAATTTTGCTTAGAAAAACAAGGTAATTCCCACAACAGCAGCTACCTTTAAAGAATGCTAAATTTTAGAAAATCTCTGGGAACTGAAAAGAGAAAATTAACTTGGTCTAATTAAACTTTCGAGGAGCTGTGCAGATTGACATCTAATACGGGATACCAATTTTCTATTTGCCTGCTGTGTCCAGTATATCATGTGCTACAGTATGTGTCATCTACAAGTGTTAGATTTCATAGGAGGGACTCAAGAAAAATTGAGATATCCCTGTGAGTTAACAGACACGGACAAAATCCAGGTTACCACAGTTTTTCTTTCAATGTAGAGAATAGAGTCAAATTCCACGAAAGCTTTTAGAAATGCCTTCTCTAAAATTCAGGACATCCATGCTATAATAAAGTTGTAGACTCTTTAAAAACTGACCTTTCTATACAGAACTTTCTAACATGAATATACAAAGTATTTCCTTTCTTTATCTTTTAGTATTGTTTATTATGTAGTTTACCGCTGTTTTTTTTTTTTTGTAAAGTGTGCCAATAAGCTGCATAGAAAGCAGTATGACCATTTAAATAGCAGCAACAATGTAGTTGTATGAATGAAAATATTTAGCTTTTCTTTAAGGAAATTTGCCATTTAACCATGAGAAAGGCTGTTCTTATCTATCTTTTTTAAAGATGTTATAACAAAGGTGATGTTAAAATAAAAGGAAACAGGTATGTGCTGTGTTGGATAAAACTCAATGTTAAAGAAATAAATCTATGAATTTTCTTGGTCATCTCCGATTCCTGACTCATCCCAGGGCATTTCAATCTGTTCACATTTTTTGATAACTTTTTAAAATAAATATAAAGCAGTAGCAGAAACATGAAGACAAATCCATTTCTACTTGGTGAAGAAGTTAAGATGAAACCCTTGTAATATTAGAATCTTCTTCTGAGAAGTTTTATATCCAAATATATTTTATTCTTTATACTGTTTCCATCTTTCCTTAAAATATTAACAGAATTTACAATGTTTTGACCATCAGTATTTCCAAGTTAATCAAATTAGCAAACTTCCTCAAACCCCAAAATAAGTTACCCAGACCTAATCCACATATCAAAGGATAAGGTCTCAAACATAAATAGAGTTAATTAAATTAAGTCTCCTAGCAGAATTGTATGTTCACAAGAATACATGCACATACACACACACAACCACACAGACATACACCCATCAGCACATAGAGTCTTCCACACTCCAGACATGTTCCCCCTACAAAAAATTGTATCCCATTTCTCTGGAGCCTTCTTTCTTCTTTCCTTATAGCTGTCTGGATCTCATTTTTATTTATTCTTGTGAACCCCAGCTCAAGTTGGAACCCCAGATTATTCTTCTTACATTCTGTATTTGCTGGCAATTCCGCTGCAGGGTCCCACCCACTTCTCACCTAAAAATTCCTAAAATGTTACTTAGGACATTTAATTGACATGTTAGATCTGATAATTAAATTTTGGGCTTCTCGTTCATGTAACAGACTGACTTTAATTCTTTACTAAGTAAAATATATTATCATTTAATTATGACCATTTTTATTTACCTTAAGGTTTATTTTAATTTCTCATTATTTCTCAGCAGGATAGAGGCAAGTTCATGCATGCCACAATCAGTAGCATGCATGTATGAGGTATCAGAAAAGAAATATACAAGGCTCAATTTTCATAATTTCATACGGTTGTGCAAAATAGAGTACTTCAAAAGAATCAGTGGATTTATAAACTGCAATTTAATACCATTTATTGTGGATAGTTTTGACCAGGGGTGGGTTCTAACTTATCTCGCCGCCAGTTCGCTGCCTCGTGCATGTGCACATGCACAGTACAAAAAAACCCAGAAAAATTCCCCCCAAAAAGGCCAAAAACAAGATGCATGCGCAGAAGAAGAAAAAACGGGAAAAAATCAAAAAACTTTTTTTTTTCCAAAAATCATTTTTTGGGGAAAACGGAGCAGAACTGGCTCTGTGACATCACCAGTGGCCTACTACGTGCTCGGTAGAACCGGTCTGAACCAACCTCTGGTTTTGACTGGTCAAAAAGGTCAACTGTAGATGTAACTGTAGATGTATTGAAAAGAGCTTATTGTTACTTTACTACGTATGCAGAATGAAAAAAATCACCTAGATCATTTTAATTTGCATATATAGTACATGGATACCCTTCATGCTTCCTATGCAAAACAACACACACACACCCAAAAAAAACAGAGGATAAAAAAGAATTATAGCTAAATCTAATTCACATTAATACCATTCACTAAAACTCCCTTATATTTTTATAATCATTTTGCTTCCATCATATGCAGGCACTGCCTTATACCATTATACCATTTATATCATTTTTGTTCTGTAAAATCCTCAACTTTCCCTTTTTGAAGATTTATTTAATAATGTATTTTTTGGTGCAATCTATTTTTTTTCCCAGTGTGCACATATAATCTTGTCTTCACCAATCCTTCTATTATTTGCATTTCTTCTTTCTTTCATTCTATTATCCCATCAATATCTTTATACTTTTTATTATCCTCGTTCTATACACTTTGGGTCACTTTGAAACACAATTCTCTTCATACTGTTCCAAGCATCCTTACATCCACTTCCTTTTTATTGTGTGGAAGATTAAATTATCCTCTAACTGTTTTCATATAAAACATCTTTTTGTACCTGCTCCGGTTCTACATTCATTCATATTTTAAAAACTTCTTCTCATACCACCCCAAAAAATTATTCATAGTGCTTCATTTCTTATACTTTTCACTAATTCTCTGAATCCAACTCAGTTTGGTGTAATGGTTAAGGTACCAGGCTAGACACCAGGAGACTGTAAGTTTTAGTCCCATCTTGAACACAAAGCCATGCATGATCTTGTGTCAGTCACTTTCTTTCAACTCTAGGAATGGCTGACAAAGGCAATGGCAAACCACTTCTGAAGAACCTTGCCAACAAAACTTCAAGGTCTTGCCCAACCAGTTTTCAAGAATCAGACACGATTCAATGGAAGAAGAAAAAAAATCTCGATATTACAAACAAACAAACAACTAAATCATGCTTTTAGATCTCATTATCTGTTTCCATGTGTACATATAAATAGGTGAATTCCTAAACCATGCACTTGAAATGAAACAAGATTTTTTTCTGAGCAGATAATTTCCAGTCAACATTCTCATTCATTCTTGGATGTCTGAAATTTTCAATTACGTTTTCTAAACTCTTTCATCTCATTCCCACGTATCTATTCATACCAGCTATCCGTATAGTCAACCTACTCATCTAAAGGCATATTAAGATTCATTACGAACAATGCACATTATTTTCATAAAAGCCATCTCTAGTGGTATCCATTATCACTACTCACTGGAGAGCAATATGCAACAATTCCTATGGATTCCTATTTTTATAAACATCCACGATAACCTAGATCTCACCATACTTTCTGACAATTATTAAAGCTTGTATTTTGCAACTAGGAAATGATTTTTTTTTAAATCTTCTATGTGGAATATTTATCTTCTGGTTTTAAATAATTGAACATATTGATTTTTGCAAATGGTGGTCTTGACAGACTGGCATATTTACTAGATATGGTGAAACTTGTTTGATAGCAATTTTCCTAGTGCTTGAAGACATAAACATTTTTCTAAAAGCCACAGGGCATACTTTATTGAGTTTCCTTAATTTTTCTTTAGATCCTCAGTAATATTTAAGGAGATTCCTGCTGGAACAAATGAATTGACTTTATGTTCCATTTTCTACACGAATGTATAATATAAAGCATTCCATAGACTAGTGCTACCTTTCCAGAGAGATAGAAAACTTATCATAAAATAAAACCTGATTGGGAAAAAACTTTTTTTATCCAGTTAATGCCAGTATAGACTACTATATTTTAAAGTTTTAATTAAAACAATTGGCATTTTCTGGTAGGAAGGGTTATTGCAGAGAAAAGAGTTCCTCCATTCCTGTGTGATGCTATGATCTGTTTAGAAAAATAATTTCAGTCTTGCGATTTTAAAACCTAATTGTCTCATTCACTCTTTGTCTTTGGTGATAAACTACCAGAAAATGGCAGTGTGACTTTGGGTTGGGAATTAAATTATTCCTGATAAATACTTAATTCATTTAGTAACATGCAGTAAAGCAACAGATAAAGAAGCAATAACAACAAGCAACTGTAACAAAAAGAACTCCAAAATTCTGATTACATGAATCATGGATTTAGTGCAATGTCAAAGCATTGTTTTACTTGTTTTGTGAAGGAAGAAACTCACAGAAATCAATGGGTATTAATGTTTACATCCTATTTCTCTCTTGCAATTGCATTGTATCTAGACTGATTCAGTCAAGAAGCTGAATAAAGGACCATATTGGTATAATATTAATATGCTGAAATTGATAGCCTGTTCCACTAAGATGTCGATATCTGAGATTTTAAAAAAAGAAGCCATTGAGGTTAATATTATGACTTTATTAACATAAGCTGGTGACAGCTGTGGTTTTTGTCTGTTTGTGCTGACCTTCAAATGTGCTGCCATAGGCTAAGCCAGTGGCTAAACTAGTGGCAACCGCAAAGCAGATATTAGCATGCCAAAAGTCTGCAGTTATACCAGCAGCCCAAAGCATAGCATTATAGCTGAAAGACCACAAAGAGAGAGGAAATATATTGTCTATCATTGCCTCAAAGTACTGTGTGAAAAGGACTTGACTGGGGCTCTAGAAGTTTGTTTGTCTTTAAGCACTACTCAACTCCAGAGTGACTCTGGATGGCTCACAAAACAAGTCAATATGAAAATAATAATCCACATAAAATAGTAAACAAATGGACAATCCAGTAACATATAAAACATATATCATACACCCAGCAAGAACTCCAACTGGGCTATATTCTGGAGAACAGCCACATCTTTAAGGTCTTTCAAAACACCATCAAGGTGGAAGCAGTGGTGGGATTTAAGTAATTTAACAACTGGTTCTCTGCCTTAATTTTTTTCTTCAAACAACCAGTTTGACAAACTGTTCAGAAAGTTAACAACCAGTTCTCCTGAACTGGTTCGAACTGGCTGAATCCCACTACTGGGTGGAAGCCATGACTATTTATATAAGTTGTTATAAGAATACTAGTAATTGACTGTGCCACGTGGCTTGGTATTTGTCATTTATAGTCACAATTATGTATTTTACTTAGCATGTCTCCGGCTGTAAAGAAACTATTGGAACCTTTCCATACATCCACACTAACTTGATTTTCCATTCTTTTGATCCCAAAACGTACAGACCAAACACATACATCTGTATGCTATCTATCTATCTATCTATCTATCTATCTATCTATCTATCTATCTATCTATCTATCTATCTATCTATCTATCTA
>JANHFT010002724.1:34458-48788 GCA_032467955.1 Pseudoxenodon macrops | reverse complement strand
ACCAGCTCGACATCACTTATATTGGGGGGGGCCCTGTGGAGGCCCGAGAACTCTGCCAGCAAAAATGGGTTCCGAGCTCTGTTTTTGACTGCGAGGACCTTCTGCAACTGTCTGCCAGTGAAAACGGAGCTCAGGAGGGCCGCAGGCAGTCCTTCTGAGCTCCATTTTTGCTGGCAGAGGCACCACATTAGCTGTTTCCAGGGTAGACCCATGGGCCAGATCTAAGCACCTTGCAGGTCGGATCTGGTCCCCGGGCTTTGAGTTTGACACCCCTGGTGTAGTGAGATTAAGGAGATTTCACCATGTCTTCTGATTGGTATGATGTTCATGAATGTGCTCTGCTAGTCTTCTGCCTCTCCATCCTATATAGTAGCTGTTGCAGTCCTTACTTGGTGTGTTGTAGATAACATCTGTTTTTTCTTTTTTCTTCGTAAGCCACTCGATCCTTTGGTTTACTTATTATGTTTTGGAGGGCTTTAGTTGGTTTGGGTAGGAAAAGCATAGCGGTACCATACATCAAAAATATATCTAAAATAACAGACTATTAGAAACCATGTGGCATCACCTTGACACACAAGGTGTGTCTTTTGTACGTTTTGCTTCTTCTTCTTCTTTTTTTACTTGGAAGTCACCAGGGATTTAAACCCTGAGTTACACATGCATTCATGTTGCTGAGCTATGCTTTTTCCTTTTCTTATTGTAAATCATAGCGCTTAAATGCTCTGATTGTAATCTGCTGAGTATCCAAGTATAATTAAACTACAATTCAAATGGAATGTTTTCTTCCTATTCATATTTTCCTATTCAGTGCTATTTGTGAATCCAAACGTGATGCATTCTCTTCTCTCCCTGTAAATTTGACAGCCTTAAAAAGAAACCAATCAGTCGTCCTTGTAGTTTAAGTATAGCTACTAAGGATAGCACAGAATTTGAGCTTGCAAATACCGTGGAAAACATCTAATTCCTTCAGGAAATCATTAACACTTGATGGTATCTTCACAAAAGCTTGGCATTAACCTCCCCCTCACCCCACCCCACCCCTGTGATTCCAAAATACAATGCTGATTTGCTCACTGTATCAATTGTTCAGCAGGCTAGTCCAGTGAATTTAACACCGGTTCTGAGATCACTTTGAGATGCATTTAAGATGGATAGAGATTGTTAGTGCCTTACAGTTGGAAAAAGAAGCACCCAGATACACAGTGAAGACAAATCGGCTGCAGCTAAAGTCATGTCAACCTTGAATGTCCCCTTATATACAAAGCACGGAAGATTCATTTCTCGTCAAGATTCTTGAGATCACTCTGCGGTTAACACTTTGGGACTTTAGCTTAATGAAGATATTTCAACACGAACCCAGTGTTTCTGATCGTTATGAGAGCATTATTGCGGGGGCAGCGGAGGGGGGGGGAGAAGCATTGCTCTCCCTCCAGCACCAGGGTGACCTCAGAACATTTCGGCAGTAATGAACATTGCAGATGAGTGATGAATGATACCAGCTAAAGCCTCGAGCAGGGAAATCCCAGGACGCTCCTGTGATCCTGGTTGCGCTGCTCCTGGCAATACCGAAGTGCAGCTGGGGCTGATGCTGAACACCATCGTCTCACCACGAGACGCCGAATGCCACTGTGCAAAATTGCTTTGTAATGCATATGTTCTGTTCAAAGCTGCCTCTGCTGCTTACATCTTTGGCATCAGAAAGGATTTAATTTCCCCCCACAAAGGCCCAGGAGAAATGAACAATACAATGTGCACAGTGGGCATAATCCTTGGCTCTTGTGGACGCCACAGAGAAATCCATTCTGTCTTCTCCTAATCCTAGAGCACAGCCGAGGCTTCCACGACAAAGCTGAAGGGACCGGCTCTATTTATAGCCTTTAATTTCATCCTGCATCAGTAGATTTTTCAGGCAGTGAAAAACAGAGCTTTTAGCTTGTTTCCATTTTTTTAACCTATTCAGTGCTCACAGATTGTGGAATTCCAAATCAGCCTGCATGACTCGAAGCCCAGGAAATTAAAAAAATAATAAAATCTAAATAGAGGTTCTGATTTATCCATCAGAAATAGCAACGCTGGCTTATCAGAAACCGCACTGGTGCTCCACAGATAAAAAAGGAACTCAACAAATTGTTCAATGGCAATGGTTATTTGGGGAAATCTGGGGAAATTGTGCAGGAGACAAATTCCACTCCTTCTTCGTAATGTGTTTACTGGCTTTCCTCCTCCCCTTCCCCCCCCCCACTTTCTTTCTTCACTGTGTCAAAAGGGTTCGTGCATTCTCTCTTCTCCCGGTTCAGAACTTTTTTCTTTAAAAAAAAAAAAAAAGTGGGTTGCAATGCTGCAAAGGACAAATTTCATGCAGCCACACAAAGCAGGCAAGCTGCTTTTGCAAGATAACAAACCTCTAGAGGGAACCTGTTTGTTAAAGCCACTAATCCTAAACTCACAGAACTTCAGCCTCGTACATGCAGAGCACAACTGAGAGATACTGCAAATACATTATAGAAAGAACGGTTTTGTCATTTGGAAATTTCCTAGTCAAGAAAATCCTTTGATGAATTAAAAATTTCAGACGGATCTACTCCCTCCTAGCGACTTCAGTTTATTTCTCTACAATCTTGAATACTTTAGGAAGGATCAGAAACGTAGGATGTGCTACCACAGCAGGGTGAGGGAGAAGGTTATGAATCTGATCTATAAGGAAGTTTGATTTATAGAATGCATAAATTACCTACAGGCTGTAGTTCTTTGGACTTTGGCAATATAACTTTAAAAAAAAAATAAACCTCCTAAAATCTTCCATTTGCACCTGCCCTTTGACTCAATGTGCAAATGCCTTTCTTCTCCTATCCATTCCTGTCGCCTGTTTTGGAAACATCTAGCATGTTACAATTTCACTAATTATTGATGTAAGCAAAGTGACCTTTCATGTCAACATGTTTGGAATTTAAAGATATAAAAACATCTCATGACGGGTCTGTGTGACTTAATGCGACGATAACATGCTGGTTTCATAAAGCATCTCTGGCTGGATCTGCCACCTTCTACAAAATCTGTACTCATGACTCTGGAGAGAAGCAATCATACAGCTCAGTGAACTGTTTCAGTGCTATACAGAACAAGAAAAGTAGAAGGACTTGGCCTGATAATTAATCGGGTATAATTAAACCAGTTAGTTAAAACTACTCAAACTCTCCCAGTGGATGGTCTTATTTCTCCTTACTAGTGGCTTAATATGAGTTAGCACAATATAAACATTTGGTTTGTATCACTTTATATGGAGCCAACCTACATTTGAGTCAGTGGTGGGATTCAAAAAAAATTTACTACCTGGTGGGCGTGGCTTGATAGGCATCGCAGGGGAAGTATACTGTAAAATCTCCATTTCTTCCCCACTCCAGGGGAAGGATATTGCAAAATCCCCATTTCCTCCCAATCAGCTGGGACTTGGGAGGCAGAGAATAGATGGGGGCGGGGCCAATCAGAGGTGGTATTTACCGGTTCTCCAAACTATTCAAAATTTCCGCTACCGGTTCTCCAGGGTTACCTGCTGAAATCCACCTCTGAGGCAAAGGCATTCCAAAAACAACTTGCCAAAAAATTGCAAGGATTTGTCCAAGAAATGACCAAGAGTCAAGATGTAATCACACTCACACCCACAGATTTACAGGTAAAGTTTAAAATGTACTGTTAAAGTCCAGTTAAATCCATATAATGAGATAATATGATGTTAGAAGATGCTGAAAAATGACTGTATCAATCCTGCCCACATTTACAGCAATCATATGATGAACTGCCTTCCGGCAAGATAACCTAGAAGGAAGTCAATAAGTCACACACACTCTATCATCAATTGGTGATCTAGTAGTGGTACACAGACAAAACTGATTTGAACTCAGAAGGTGAGGCAATTAATTTGAGCTAGACAATGTAGAGAGGAAGTATTTAGGAAAGAATTGTGGCTTTTGAGCAGTTTGGAGCTTCCAGGAATACATCAAAAGGAAGCTTCTCCATATTTCTATTAGATTGTACAGCTTTGAGGCGTTTACAGAAAAGATGCTGTAGGAAACAGTTGAATCAATGATTAGAGACTCAGTTGGAACAAAAATGAAGGAAGAAATGAAGGCATCAACCTGGAGAGAGAGAGGCCAAATATGCCTTTAGAGATTTTAAGCTTCTGTATATGTTTGTGAATTATATACAATTTATTTGGGTTGTTATGGAATTAAAGAGGAGATTCATGTATTATTAACCTTGTTTAAGAGATATAGCTCCAGATACAATCCTTACACCAATTAGGACTATTTTAGCACTTCCATAGAAAGGATTCTGGTGTTTACAAGTAAACATTTTTTGCAGAGCCAGTACAATATTTTCAAACTGTAGCTATTTCTGGCTTCTCTCAGTGGAATTACACAAGTGGCTGTACAAGATTTGCATCCCTGTAGAGAGAATCAGAGATATCACATAGGATATTTAATCTATGTACATTAAAAAAAAATATTTGAGAGCTATATCACTTGAATTCAGGAATTTGTTGTTTTGTAATTATAAAAATATTTTTCAATTACAAAAGTCTTTAGCTGATGCCTCCAGAATAAAACTTTGTCTAGCCAAGAACTTTGTTTCTAAAACAAAAAAATTATGACAGACACAACAACTATACCTACAGTAAACATGAATAAGATCAAAATGTGTAGTTAATAAATAGTGTACTCTTAATTATAGTTCCTAAGTGAGTTTGCCTCAGATTGTATCTCCTTTAGTCAATCCCCTATAAGTAGTACCATATACAGTAACGTTTTTTCTTGAATTCCAGTTTATCCTATTGTTAATAGGTTGATTCAAGGGCAATAAATTCAAAACCATGTTTGAACTTACCTAGTTCTGAACTTGGTTGTCTGCTGAAAGTTCCATTTGAACAACACAGCTATCTTAAGGTCTCAGTCTTGGATTTTTAATCTTTTACCTGTCTCCTATTTTTCAGGTGTTAGTGCTATGTAAACCAAATGACATTTTCTTATTCCAGATTTTTAAAGGTTAAGTTATCACCTTTCAGCTAATTATACATATAAATGAGGTAGGCAGAATTGACTTAAGTCCAAAACACAAGCAAAGGGAACTTCTGGTCCCCTTTACATTGTAACTTCACTGAGGTTACTCAATGTATAAATTCTATGTTACATATTAATAATGATTCTATAACGTATAATAGATAGATAGATAGATAGATAGATAGATAGATAGATAGATAGATAGATAGATAGATAGATAGATATATAGATAGATAGATAGATAGATAGATAGATAGATAGATAGATGGAAAGGTTATAGTACTAATAATACAATTCTATATATAGTATACACATACAGACAATTCATTACATAAGATAAATAAAAACAGCATATGTTTAATGGTCTACTAGGACAAAATCAGACACAATAATAATGTCAAAGTACAGAATCAAGTTTTGGAATTATGCTGGGAACAGTGAATATTGGGACATTCTGCTTGGTGTGCTGATATAAATGTTCCAGGGGTATTTATTATTTTAGTGGAAGTAAAATATATGGAAGTTGCACTGTCCCAAAATACCCTACCCCTAAAACAATGAGGTTTGTATTATCCTATATGTGTTTTATATGCTTCTTTTATTTTATACAACTCAAGGAAGTATATATTGTCTCCCTTCTGTTATTTTACCCACCATACATCCCATGTGAAGTGGATTGGGCTAAGATAGAATGAACACCCAAAGTTATCTAGGGGAATTCCTTATCAAAGGGCAGATGGAACTTCATGGCCTCCTAGTTTCTGGACCTTAGCTATTATTATATACAAATCTATACATAGGGTCACATAGGTTGCTGTATTTCATTAACATAGAAAAAAAAGCTAATGAAAATATTGTACCCCTACTTATCTTCTCTGCTAGTCCTTCCCTAGATTTATTTTTAGATTACTATTGTGTTGCAAAACATTGAAATCAAAGGTGAAATGCAGTGGTGGTATTCTACCAGTTCTCTCTGGTTTGGTGAACTGGTAGCAGCGGTGCTGGGAGGCTCCACCCACCCATCCAGACATCATCACGGATGCTCTGTGCATGCGCAGAAGTGGCATAAGCGAGCGTACTCACATCTCCAAACTGGTAGCGAAGGTAAGTGAATACCACTACTGGTGAAATGTAACGTAAGCTAAAACTATTTAAAGTAAATATGTATCATGATTTTAATACATAGAAAAAGGAAACTATATACTTCCAATTTGCAGTATGTAAGCTGTATCCTGCTATGGAAGTGAAATAAAACAAACAAACAAATCATAATTACAATGGCAGAGAGTTGAGCTACTTCAGGTTATAGCCATATTCTTTACCTCATCTATGATCCCACTGCAGACACTAGTGGATGTTACTTATACTGTTAACTGAGGAAAGCTTTCCTGTCAGTGTAAGGAGCATCTACATGGCTCTGTGTAGAAGACCATCTTTATCAGTATTAGAAATATTGTAATTCCATTTTATTTATTTATTTTACATGTAGATCATAAGATCATATCCCTTTGAGTTCTAATATATTGCCTCAGAATGGTTGTGCTCAGGGTGTTTCTGGGAGGGATAGGCAAAGAGCACCAGAAGTGTATACCAAGAATATACCAGCAGGTTCATCCAAAATAAAAAGGCTATCCCAGCTGTCCTTTTAAAGCAAGAGAAACCCATGTGGGCAACAGTCATACAGGAAGATATAGAAGGTAGATAATTCCTTTAGGACAACAGATAAGACATAATTTAATACTGTGGAGGAAAAGACAATGATAAATCATTGATAGATTGATAAGAGAATGATGATCCAGTGTAGATAATGGCCCTTTCAGGTTAAATGATGTTCAACATGCTGCTGAGGAGATAGTGGGGATTTTTCAGACTTCTAATGGGATTTATGATATGACTAGTTTAAAGCTTCTGGGACAGGAAGATAATGTAATATGACTGCATGCTCTACAAATCAGAAACGAAATAAGAGAACCGGCTATCAGTTTTTGACGATCCAATTTTTTTTCATTGCCAACACAATCTTCAAAAAACCCAAATGTTTCCTACATACATGAACTTCAACAGATGGCATACATAGAAATCAAATTGACTATCACAAGAGAATGGATTAATTTAGATATAGTCATGGGCTAACTGTAGAACGTGTCATCAACTGCTCATGAGCAAGTTCCAATTCCAGCTAGAGTGGAAAAACAAAGGCAAAAAGTTTAAACAATATGATCTTGAGTATAAATATACCATTTTCAAGTTCACCCAGAATCTCTATGAAGTCCTGAAATTCATGGAACGAAGGAACTGTGGAATAAAAGAAAACGTGTGTTAAGTATGAATGTGAGACTACACAAAACAAAGATGTATAAGAAAGCAAAGTGGATGTAAGAACAAATGGAAAAGGGAAAAAAAAGAGAAGGCAAAAATCCAAGAAAGCCAAAGATTTTAGGAATGAACTTAACATAATGCATAATACATAAATAAGGAATTAAATGTCAGGGTGGTGGCAAACAACCTAACAAGCACAGGCCTAAAATTCCAGTATTAATACATACTGATTAATAATAAATGTATCCATAAATCTGATTTAGTTTCCTAGCCCCAGTATCTTGGAAAGAATTCAGGTTTTTTTCTAGCCTGGCAGAAAGCCAGAAGGGTTTGAGCCATTGTAAATCTTGTTTTATAGAGCAAGAACTGTGACAGAAAAAAACACAACTTCCAGGATCCACAAGGAGGCACTTTCTGATCAATGGAACTGATAGAAAGTTGAAGCAAGCCAATCCTGCCAACAGTTTTTTGAGGTGGCCATAAATGACTGCAAAGACTGTTATCCTGACTGCATGCAATGTAGGGCTTTCTATATAACAACCAGCACATTGTGCTAAAAGTTGAAGAAGAGGGGAGTCACAGGGTCATAGAGTGAACAGGCCCAAGCTGCCTATGCCATTATATTCTAGATCAGGTGCAGCTTCCAAATGTTGTTCAAAAGAAGCCTCACAAAGACCATGTTGTCAAAGGATGACTAAGGCATGAGGTATTGAGTTGGAGTCTCCCAGACCAGGAAGGAATACAGTTGGTGTACAAGATGAACCATGCATCTGTTCTTCAACATTGTCTAGGGAAACATTCAGAGATAAAGATAGAATGTTACTGAATCTGAGAAACCTCCCAATTCACAGCCGGTCAGGACAGAACTAAATCCTGTTCTGAAACCACCAAACACAGAGACAGAGTCTCAGGTCACAACTCATTTAGTGTAGGGCAGTCATTATAATTGTGTATCTTCAGCACTGATTAATACCTTGCCCAAGGTTGATGGATGAACTCCCACAGCTTCATAAAGATGTTAAAGAGAAATGAGGAAAGAGTGGAGCCCTGAGGAACCTGGCAACACAATACAGGAACTTGGATATTCAGCTCACCTTCCCTTTTCTTTAAAATCAGCTGCTGGCAAACATGCACACTTACCAATCAAAGCTTATTTGTAAAGCATTGTCCTCAAGCTGTTTTCTTTGTTGACAACTGCTTCTTAACTTTTATAGAGTGTTTTGCTAAAAGCATGGCCAGGCAAAACCGACAAGAGAACTGAAATTTTGGTGATTCAAAAAGTGAGTGTAAAATTTATTCATACGTTTGAAATACTTTTACATCTTGACAACTGTTGCTGAAAAAGAAAAAAACAATTTAAGCACTATCTCTTTTATTGAAACTGGGTGTTCTGTTTTCAGGTCACTGATTTTCCCCCCTAAAGTTGGTAACAGAAACAATCTTTGAATATGAGCAATAATTCCTTTGGCAGCTATGAGCTAAAACACAAATTAAACAGCTACAATTGAAAAATGTTAGGCATGGGTGTATAAATAATCTAACTTTTTAAAAATAGACAGGCAGAAGAAGATTTACAAATCTGCCATTGATCCACTGGGTGCTTAATGCCATGAACAAAATTCAGATAAAAATATCAATAAAATAGGATTATAGAAAGCAGTGTTAAAACCTGGTTCTTCACTACAGAAAAGTCAGAAAACAATAATAGCAGGTCAAAAACTAGGAATCTTTTCCACTCATTTGAAGAATAAGGAAGACAGGATTAGACTTCCAGAAGTTGTTGCAAGAAAGATATGTTTTAATATTCTTTAAAATAGACTTGCGTACATATCTATGGGCCAACACTCTTTCTGTAGAAAATGGCACACATGAAACAGAATCTGAAACTGGAAAATAATACTGATTATTCCCACAACCTCATGTTTTTCTACAACCAGCACTTACTCCAGTGTAATACTGCACCATCTGTGTGATCTTTCATAGGAAATACTATCATACATCCCCCCCCCCAATGTCCTGCATTTGAGTTTTGTTGGTTCTCTTTGTAGACTTCCCAAAAGTTTCTGATTGGCCCCTGGGAAAAACATGATCCCAGGCTACATGAGTCTTTTATCTTGTTGCTTTCTTGTGGGTAACTGAATTAATTATACCTCTTCAGATGACAACTTCACAAGCATTCCTCCAAATGTTTATACAAAGAGTTACTCTGCCTGAATCACAATGAACTTTAATGGTTCCATTGGTTTTCAACTTTGATACAGAAGACAAGATCTGCAGGGACCAAACCATCATGGTGATACAGTGCAGGAACCATGAAAAGAGAAGTGCAAATGCTTTGATTTCCCCTAGACAATGATTAATTAGATCCCCACAGAATGAGATTAAAAGGACAATAGATGGATTTTAAAGATGGCTAGGTTGTTAATGTAGAATTTCTACCAAGACATTGTCTTGCAAATTATAGGTTGCATTTATTTGAACATCATAAGAGAAAACAAAAATACATTCTGTAGCAGACAGAGAGAAGAGTGCTTTTGTTTGTGTTTGCTTTTCCCCTATTCAAAAATACTCATAAATGTGTCTTTGAATTCAGGTTTTGAAATTGGAAATAACAATTGGAGCCATTTTAAAAAAAGAAAAGAAAAAAAGATATATTACTTTAGCTTGGAAGGTTGTAAATCATTTAACCCCATTGTGAGTGCCGTCTTCTCCTACTCACCCATTCTTAGTAGCAGCAGCATGCATAATAGGGGTCAGGCAACCAAAGTGATTTGTAATCTGTTTTCTTGTTGTCTGCTCATCATCCCTTTCTTTCTTAGAAGAATTGTACTTAAAAGAAAGAATCTTAAGACAAGCATCCTAACAAACCTGCATATAAGAGGGAAGTTCTTTCTTCAGAGTAAATGGAGATTCCATGTTAAAGCTCCCTTAGAACCTGCTGCATTGAATCCTATTAGGAAAAAAATATATCTTTCAAGGACAACTTTTCATAGGATGTTGGAGTGAAGAAAACGATTAAGAAAAATTAGGGTGTCTTTAAAAAAAACAATGTAATTAATTCAGTGTATGTTAAGCATTCAGCATAAATATGTTGTTCCCTTAATAAATTGATAGCAATATGTTCTTCAAACAACAATATGAAATAAGTCATATAGTTGCTTGGACTGATCAAGAAAATATGAAGAAAAATGTTATAGTAGCTTGGTATGGAATTTGCCCTGCACAAAATAAGCTTTAAATTTAAATCAAGATTAAGTTGATAACAAGATAAAAGTTAAAGTACACACAAATTCTTCCCCAAACTGACAGTTAGGGTCAGCTTAAGGATTTATTTATTTACAAAATTGATCTGTCTGTCTGAAGCTAAATGGACCCTAGGTGGATTATAGAAATTGCACAGTAAAAACTCAATGCAAAGCCAAAAAAGCTAATTAAAATACCAATAAAAGGCTAAAGTTATAGAATTATAGAAAATTACCTGTGCAAGTTATTTCTCAAAGTACCTCTAGAAAGGCCATGTTTTCATTAGGCCATGATGGCGGTAGACATTCATTCTTCAGGAGAAAACTATCCCACGGGAGAGATACAGGAAATGGTCATTGGCTCTTCTCGTAACCATACATCTCAGGGGCGGGGGAATCTATAGCAGGTTGTTAAAGCAGGACAGCCAGAAACTACTGGGGAATTGTGGTTCCTAAGTACCCATGCTTTAGAGATAACAATCAGCATTTTGAACTGAACTGAAAAAACTTATGATAACCAACACAACTCCTAAAGAAGAGAATGATTTGATTTATTTATTTATTTATTGGTTGGTTGGTTGATTTAGCATATCACTTACAGTATCAGAGAAATCTACAAATGCTAGACAAAATGCAGTCTTGATAGCCTTAATTGTAAAAAACAGATGTTAATGTACCTCAACATACTTCAACTCACCAGTGATCACTGCAACCAATCACTGGATGCTGAAGTTTCCATTAGATCTTCAATATAGAGCATATTATAGTATGTATTAAAGATACACACAAATATGAGTTTCTGTCTTCATTCAGTTCTAACTAAGGCCACAATTATTGTACCAATTGAAGTTGTGCAAAAGTCCTCCTGGCCCTGGTCTCCGCCAGATCCTCAGACAAGGTTTAGAAGTGTAGGAGGACATCTGGAATATGACCCTGCTGTTTCTGTAGAAGAGAAGAACCAGAGAAGATAAGGTCTTGAAATTAACCAGCCACTCAATCTTATCCAAGTTGGTTCTGCATGAGTGTCTCCATCTAAACTCATGACTTCCATAACATCTTTTAATGGCGCCAGGTTGAAGATTATCTGAGTATTATCTGCATATTTAAATCTAAAGCCTGTCTATCATACCATCTATCTCTACTGAAGAATAATGTATTATTCAACTATTATAGCAATATCAGTCAGTAAATAAAAGCATTATAAAATGCTTCTCATTATATAGAATAGTCAAGATGCCAGAGAATTCTGAATTTCGGTGAATAAATGTTTTGTGAGTAATTAGATTATTCTTTCAACAAAACTGACACTCTGTCAGGTATTCATCTAGAAAATGAATTATTTAAGTTAATTCCCTGTCTTATAAGGCAGGAATCTCAGTTAACTCTTACCATTTTTAACTTTTATTCTTCTAGGCCTTTACATCTCTTCTAAACAGTCAGGTTTTTGCCAATCTGACAAAAGAACTTATTTCTTATTCTCACATGAAGATTTCCAGCTGCTACAAATTGTTTTAAAAGATCCTTCCTTGGGAAGATATTTTGATCTGTATGGGTCTCCAAGTGTGAGATGTGGAATCTGGTCATCCATTGAAATACTTAAAGGTCAACTTATTCTTCTTTAAAGGGCAATGCAATATTTCCAAAATTTGGATTGACTACAGAAGCAGATAAGTGGCTGGGTGCATTTTCTCCCAGATATTCTATTATACTCAATGCCAAAATTAAATGAAGCATTACTTGACATTGCAGTTTCTGAATTATTTGGGGAAAATTTTGCATTTTTGAAGAGCTTTTAATTAATAAGCCAAGGCTTCTTGCTCAAGGAAATATTGCAGGGCAATGGGAAAAGCACTGCAACCATTTTCTTCTTAAAAGTAAACAAAATGCAGCAGAAAGCAGAAGTGGATGCCAATACCATTATAATTCACAATGAGTTTAGATTTTGCTACTAGTATCTGTTTTAAGAGAAAAAAATATGCATTTGTCTTGGAAAAAATTCTAAGTGCCTATAGTGTACATTGGAACTGCTAGTGTGAATTAAAGAATTTAGTTTTAAGTCTGTGACCGACCTCACTCCCAGCCAATGCTTTACAGGTGGGAGGATTGTGGCTCATACTATTAACATGTAAATCTAAAAAGATACATTCCTGTGGGTTTTTTAGAACAAGAGTTTTCATCCAGGATTTTGGAAGACAGTAAAAGGCTTAAAGAGCCAAAGGGATCTGAAAGGAATGCAGATTACTCAGACTCTTGCGTGTGGAGCTGATGGCAGCTGTGCTCAGGTATGCCAAATCCATTTTGTGTGCTAATTGTACTATAGCTATGCATGGTCAGTCATGTCTTTGTCACTTTCTAGTTGGACTACTATAACATGCTATAGAAGGGCTACCCGTGGAAAGCATTTGGAAGCTATATGTGGCCCAGAATGCATTGTTACATGCACATAACACCACTGCTGCATGAGCTACACAGATTCCCAGTAGGCCCTCAATTACAGTTCAAGATGCTGATTGACAGTTTTAGACTTCTCCATGGCCCAGGGACCCTTTCTCTCTGATAATTTTTACCCAAGGAGTCCATAGTTCAACTCTGAACTCCATATATTCTTTTCTGTTTGATACCCTAACACGGCATCCACAATTACAGATTCAATATTTGCATTTTATTTCTGAAATTATTTCTAAGTTGCTATTACATAGAAAATAATTGAAAACTTATCAAACTATTTCCAGACTTTAAAACATTACAAACAGTACCAGAATACAGGACATATTGAATACGGAAGTCTAATGTCATGACCTGATCACTCCCTGTTGTGATGTAGTTTGTCTGTGGCTGGAGGGCAGATCATTTAAGACACCAGGTCGCATATACTCATGGAAAACAGGGATTATTTTTTGAGTGTTCTGAGCAATGTGGCTGAATGTAATATTCCCAGTGCAACATAAGACTTTGAGAGTGCCCTGAAACTGCTGTGCTGAACATTCTAGCCACTGTGGTTGCTTTGTGCCTTTGCTGTGTGCCTTATTCAGTGGGGTTGAGCCTGAGTGCAAAGTGTCTCACTACACAGCTCTGACATCTATAGAGGTGATACAGTGAAGTTGTATTATAAATTGCATTATCAAAACTGAAAGATGCTCCACAATGAAAATTTTAATCACTGACTGTCTGAATGTAATAATTGGGGAGTGGACAAGATTCTAAGGAATGAGGCATAGGTTTGACTTTTCACATTCTCTAGATGTGTACAAGTTTAAACTAATCCAACAAATTTATGGAAAGGTTTGTCTTAATTGCCTGCTCAAATCAGAATGAAGATGAGAAATGATATGAAGTGTGGTTTTTTAAATAATGAAAGCAAATTCCCTGTAAAGCATTACCAGGATGTCCATCCAGGATTTATTTATTATTCATTTTAATTTATTGACTATCCCACGCCAAATTCTTTAGAGGTTCTTCCATGTCAGAGTAATGTTGGAAGAAATATCCATCTGTGTTCAGCTCCAAGTGGGGGAAAAGACACTGGAAACATTGTGGCTGCTTGGAAAAATGCTTTAATGGTGGACAGCAGGACCACATGGTTTGAGGTCCTGGGGAAAAGGCAATAACATGTTTCAAGATGTTGAGGACCACCAGAAAAGGGTGGATTGCTGGGAGTGCCTGAGTTTTATGCCCTCTGTTGGGCTCCACCCCAGACCTTCCTGTACCTGTGTAA